>CABFVZ010004475.1:7532-27692 GCA_902151445.1 Timema monikensis | reverse complement strand
GAATAATCTCCTAGCAGCAAGGTAGATATAACAAGATGTGTTCTGATTTAGAATAATCTCCTAGCAGCAAGGTAGATATAACAAGATGTGTTCTGATTTAGAATAATCTCCTAGCAGCAAGATATATATAACAAGATGTGTTCTGATTTAGAATAATCTCCTAGCAGCAAGGTAGATATAACAAGATGTGTTCTGATAAGTATGTGATTAGAATTTATTTATATAAATGTCTATTTTTGAAAATGAGAAGTGTACCGATATTAGATAACTTGTCAGAAAACCTCTACAAGGTAGGCTATTACCATAGAAATTGCTTGGTCTATGGTACTATTTATTCACGGGCTGGACAGTAAAATACTCAAAATTAGATGCTAGATTGTTGGCTTGTTTTAAAAAATAAGTAATTTGAATGTAATTCATGCTTTAAATAAAGCGACAATATAAAATGCTGTTCGTAAATATTATTCAAAATACTTTGGTAGGATGGTATCTTTTAAGTTCAACAGATAATACCTACTTTGGTGGCCGTATGGTCTAAGGCGTCACTCTCGCATTAGACTAGACTAGACTACTGATAACTGGGAGATTGGGGCTTGATACTAGTTCAAGTCTAGGGAAGGGGACTTTTGCAAAGTGGTTTTACACTCTCCCTACATGAAACTGACCTTGATTCATAGCATCATACTCACCTTGATTAATAGCATCATACTGACCTTGATTCATAGCATCATACTGACCTTGATTAGTAGCATCATACTGACCTTGATTAATAGCATCATACTGACCTTGATTCATAGCATCATACTCACCTTGATTAGTAGCATCATACTGACCTTGATTCATAGCATCATACTGACCTTGATTCATAGCATCATACTCACCTTGATTCATAGCATAATATTGACCTTGATTCATAGCATCATACTCACCTTTATTCATAGCATCATACTGACCTTGATTCATAGCATAATATTGACCTTGATTCATAGCATCATACTGACCTTGATTAGTAGCATCATACTGACCTTGATTAATAGCATCATATTGACCTTGATTCATAGCATCATACTCACCTTGATTCATAGCATCATACTCACCTTGATTAATAGCATCATACTGACCTTGATTCATAGCATCATACTGACCTTGATTAGTAACATCATACTGACCTTGATTAATAGCATCATACTGACCTTGATTCATAGCATCATACTCACCTTGATTAGTAGCATCATACTGACCTTGATTCATAGCATCATACTGACCTTGATTCATAGCATCATACTCACCTTGATTCATAGCATAATATTGACCTTGATTCATAGCATCATACTCACCTTTATTCATAGCATCATACTGACCTTGATTCATAGCATAGTGACTCATTAACACCCGTGGTTTTTGACTACCTACTCAAGTTGAAGGTTTGGCTGTAACTTTCCAGATGGACAATATTGTAAAGACTTCCCACAGAAAAGACAAACAAGACAAACTGATTGAATTAATTTCAATAATAATTTCAAGGTCAAAGTAATTACGTCAACGTGGGCTTTCAATACCACATTGTATAGTGACAGAGAACTTATCAAAAGAGGTTTCATTTACAGAAGCTGCTAACTGTGAGTAACATTGATTAGATATATCTAACAAAATATGTGTGGGCTGTGTTAGAAGGCTCTTGGCATTTTATTATATTCTAAAATGAGTTCATATTATCCATTAACTTTAATATTGGATTCATGTAACTACTACTGAGAGTACCAGGCCAGTACTTGAGCTGATAGCTCCAGTAAGTACTGCTAGCTCCAGTAAGTACTGTATCAAATGTAGGGATATAGCACAATATCTGTCATTGTTTGTTGTTTCTATCAACAGTCAACACGGAGTCATGGCAGCGGTCATCAAGGAAAGTGCAAGGGTGTATCAACATGTAATGAACGAGTTGGCAGGTGGGTTGGAAATATTTGACATTATTAAAATAGTTATTTGGATTGCTTGCTGCTCCTGTTAACACTCACTATACCATGGTCAAAGGAAGGGAACCAGCAATGATAGTCTGTTTGTTGTTTAGCTCCGAACATTATACCAACTCTCGAATAGAAGCTACCTGTGGATGTTGGGATGTTGAGTGGTAAGTTATCCTGAGTGAGTCCAGTTGTCAACCTTGTATTCTTGTTCCCCCCCCTCTCTCTCTCTCTCTCACACACACACACTGACACACACACACACACATATATATATATATACCACATACACAAGTGGGATGAAAGATAAAAAAATACTTACATTATTTTAATACTACTTATAGTGAGGTTTTAAAGTAGTAAGGATCTAAGCAAATACTTAGAAAATTGAAATAAATACACTATCACAACACACAAATTCCAATATTATATAGTTTAAAATCTAAAGTCTACATTAGTAGAGTGTAGAACATGTTACTACAGATAACATAGTCCGTTTCTTTCGCCTTAATTGCTGCTGAGAGAACTGGTCGATAATAACAGACAAATCCCTTTCATCCAACAAGTGACCTTCAGTTGAGACGAGTGTCACTCTGTCATGTTGGTACACAGATAGACCACAACAATCACACACACGAGGAAGACATCACATTGTTTTAACTGGCAGGAAAAGGTATGTATTCTAACCGTGGTTCGTATTCTTGTAGATCCGCGGACGGCAGGATGGTTCCTCGCCAGCAGTCCCTGGCCGATGATCGCAATTCTAGTAATATACCTGTACTTGGTGAAGAAGGCAGGTCCTAGATACATGAAGGACCGGGAGGCGTATGAACTACGCAAGTCTATGCTGGTGTACAATGTGATACAGATATTGTTCAGCGTCTACTTGGTCTACGAGGTAATACTCGTGGTGTTCTAGTTAGTCTAGGGACGGACGTAGCTTTAGAACACACCGCGCGCGACTATTACTGGACAATCCAGGGCAGTCTCTCTCTCTATCTGTGTGGCGGGGTGGTAATTCCTTCATTGACATAAACTGTCAGTCTATGTCTATCATCTTTATTCAGGCAGCAATTATGGGGACAGGGTTTTTCAATGTTCTCATTTTTTGGGGGACAATTTGGAAAAAAATAGCCAAATATTTAATCTTAGTTATCAAATTGGTCATAGCTTTAAATAACGAACCCAACTACAAGAAAATAGTTGGTTTTATAAGTATTAAAAGTCCAAAGATAAATTTAAAATATCAAAACTGCTTCATATCATGTATCGTTATTGCACGCAACGAGAAGGAATAGTATAAATGTACCCCCCATACCACTACGTCACACTACTATCCTCCTTTGTGACGTCAAACTAGCTCGTCACATTCTACAAATAGCTCTAATTTAAACAAGCACGTACTGACGCGTGCCCGAAATCACGCCTGTGTCTCTCCGGAGAGAGAGAGAGAGAGTGAGAAGGGGGTTCTCGTATGGGAGCACGCAGTCCTCGTCAGTACTTTATACTAGTTCTTCAACATCATCATAATATATTTTTTAACTTTTAGATCACTAAAGGTAAAGTATTGTGACCCTAAACAAATCTAACGTTGTTGGATGTCGACGTCTCATGACCCCCCGAACCATAAAAAGTTGTTTTTTTTACAATGCCGTCTGTCTGTGTGTCTGTTTAACCCTAAAATTAAGAATAGTTTAATAAAGGGCAAAACGAGAGAAAAATATAGTTTCTCAAAATCGGCTCTAACGATTTTGATTAAAATTCGTATTTAGGTGTTGATTAGTATTATAAATAAAATGGCTATTTTAATTTTCCCTTGAAAATGACTTTTAGGGTACTTTACAGAAGCAGAAACTTCCGTATCTCCGCAACTATTGAAGATACTAAATAACTTATCATTGCAAAATTGTAGTACCCACAAGATATGCAAACCCTAATTAAATGTCGAAAATATCTCGAGTTTGCTAGTGTATAATATTTTGTTTCAAATATATTACGAGTTTTGGATAAATATCTCCATTTTTAAACAATAGAGCGAGAAAGTCCTTGTGGAGTTCCATACCATCATTTTTTTCCCATAGATATTAAATTTAAAACATATCAGCTAGGCAGGGATTTAAATACGAGTATTAAAGCTTAGGTCTTACCCGCCAATAGTTCTAAACCCTGATCTAACTAATTTTTCAGCCAAATAGGCCTACAACCTACCATTTATCTGGTTATTTTCACAATATTGAGACCCGAAACAAAGTCAAATTGGTAGAAAGTGATAGAGTGTCAGAATAAGGAGGACTCAGTTGGGACCTTACAGTTCAAACAGGGTCCCCAACATAGACATACCATCGCTAACAATGCACTCGACCATAATACAAGTATCAACATAAGATAACTAAAATATATTAAATTAATCAATCAATAACTATTATATTGATTAATAAATAAATATACACATTTAACCTAGTCCAAAAGATTTTGTATTTAAACCAAATATAATTTAAAATAATAAATACAAACTCGAAATTTGAAATCCTCACATTTGAAGCCAGGTCACATATGGTCCATATGAGCGTGGTTAACACTGATGCTGTTTCCAAGGTCGGTGGTGTGATATTGATCCTCACATGTGCTGTATGTCTCAGGCCCTGATGTCTGGCTGGTGGGATGATTACAGCTACAGATGTCAGCCAATAGACTTCTCGGACAACCCCAAAGCGGTCAGGGTAAGATAGTGTGTACTTCTGTCAATTTAAAAAATAGAATCACTAATAAGATACGAGAATCTCGCCATACTGAAGACATATGTTGTGTTCCCAGATGGCGCGGGCGTGTTGGTGCTACATGATCTGTAAAGTTGTGGAGCTCCTGGACACTGTAAGTAACTCACTGATTACTTGGAGATTACTTTGAGATTACTTTGAGATTACGTACTGAGAACACATCCCAGCTAGTGATAACTAATGTTATCAAGTTGTTACCCTTCCTCGTGGCTAGTGCCAGGTGTTTGTTGAGAGTCTTAGGTGTTCTTGTGTTGATATAGCAGGTGTTCTTGTGTTGATATAACAGGTGTTATTGTGTTGATATAGCAGATGTTATTGTGTTGATTTTGCAGGGGTTATTGTGTTGATCTTGCAGGTGTTATTGTGTTGATATAACATGTGTTATTGTGTTGATATAGCAGATGTTATTGTGTTGATATTGCAGACGTTATTGTGTTGATCTTGCAGGTGTTATTGTGTTGATATATCATATGTTATTGTGTTGATATTGCAGATGTTATTGTGTTGATCTTGCAGGTGTTATTGTGTTGATATATCATATGTTATTGTGTTGATATTGCAGGTGTTATTGTGTTGATATAACAGGTGTTATTGTGTTGATATTGCAGGTGTTATTGTGTTGATATTGCAGGTGTTATTGTGTTGATATTACAGGTGTTATTGTGTTGATATAGCAGATGTTATTGTGTTGATCTTGTAGGGGTTATTGTGTTGATATTGCAGGTGTTATTGTGTTGATATTACAGGTGTTATTGTGTTGATCTTGCAGGTGTTCTTCGTGCTGAGAAAGAAGAGCAATCAAATATCGTACCTTCATCTTTACCATCACACCTTTATGCCTGTCTGCAGCTGGATTGGAGTAAAGTTCTTTGCAGGTACTGTGCCTAGGTCAAGCCACTAGCAGGTACTGTACCTAGGTCAAGCCACTAGCAGGTACTGTACCTAGGTCAAGCCACTAGCAGGTACTGTGCCTAGGTCAAGCCACTAGCAGGTACTGTGCCCAGGTCAAGCTACTAGCAGGTACTGTGCCTAGGTCAAGCTATTACTGAGAACACATCCCAGCTAGTGATAACTAATGTTATCAAGTTGTTACCCTTCCTCGTGGCTAGTGCCAGGTGTTTGTTGAGAGTCATCAGGTGTTATTGTGTTGATATTGCAGGTGTTATTGTGTTGATATTGCAGGTGTTCTTCGTGCTGAGAAAGAAGAGCAATCAAATATCGTACCTTCATCTTTACCATCACACCTTGATGCCTGTCTGCAGCTGGATTGGAGTAAAGTTCCTTCCAGGTACTGTGCCTAGGTCAAGCTATTAGCAGGTACTGTACCTAGGTCAAGCTATTAGCAGGTACTGTGCCTAGGTCAAGTTACGGAGATGTCTCTGGTTATCTTACCTGCCCACCAGCATCTAGACAAGACCTCTAAACATCAAGCTCAATTATTGCATTTCCTCGTATATAGTCTGCTAATAGAGTAACGGCCTGACCAGATCCTCAGCCTGGCGGGAGTTTGGCTGCTCCTAGTAGCAGGTTCGCTCCATCAACACTGGGGTTCGCTAGTGTCAATGCTCACTGATAAAAGCACTTTTAACATGTTCTTCATTGTAATTATGAGGTATATTGTGTGAAGAGGGGGTTGAGTAGATACCTGAACCTAACTTTTTGAAAGCCGGCCGATTGCTATGTTTAAAATGAGCCATTTAAAATAAATAATTGTCCCTTGATACCCGTGTTGAAAGACTCGAGCTTCCCCACGGGGCGCAGCCATCTTAACCTGGAGGGTCTGATGTATACCTAGGCCGAGGGTCTGATTTATACCTAGGCCGAGCGTCTGATATATACCTAGGCCGAGGGTCTGATTTATACCTAGGCCGAGGGTCTGATATATACCTAGGCCGAGGGTCTGCTGCTGTCCTCCGGACCTTCCCATCTCCTGAACCAGAAATCATTGAAGTATAACTTCACTCAACCAACGACGATGATGGGATGAGTGAGCAAGTGTTCTCAATAGAGAGCTAAGATAGGACTCATGTGGTTTGAGCTGTACCACCCTTCACGAGATGTGTATGAGCTGAGTTGAGCTAAGATAGGACTCCTGTGGTTTGAGCTGTACCACCCTCCACGAGCTGTACATGGGCTGAGTTGGGCTAAGATGGAAGACATAAATAATTCCAAGCTAATACTAATGGTCAGATGAACGAGCCAAGCAAGGGAAAGTAACGAACCTAGCGGTGTGAAAACGAACCTTTCTGCAAATACTACCAAGGATTTGATGACTGAACGGTCGCGTGATACATTCGAGGGTATTTCTACTGCAAGAGTGTAGAGAACTGATAAATATTTCACAAATAATTATGATTTAACTGTATAGGCAACATAAACTAACCAACCAAAGAAGGACAGGGGAAAAAAGAGTTGTAGCAAGTGTGTGTGTAAGTCCTGGGAAGAGTGGGTGAGAAGATCAGGTGGACAGACAGGTCGTGGGAGGAGTGGGTGAGATCAGGTGGACAGACAGGTCCTGGGAGGAGTGGGTGAGAAGATCAGGTGGACAGACAGGGTGACAAATGAACAAGTCCTGGGAAGAGAATCGTTGTGGGTGTGATTCTTGGGTAAAGTGGCTCGGATACATCCACGACGTCATAGAGGGGAAGTGGCTCGGATACATCCACGACGTCATAGAGGGGAAGTGGCTCGGATACATCCACGACGTCATAGAGGGGAAGAAGAATGTTCTGGAGCTCAACATTGGCGGTCTGAGTTCTTGTCGTAAGACAAACTAAAGGGGTAGGAGATGTTTTAAAATATTGACATATAAACACATCTGGCTTGCTGCAGAGCTTATGTTAGTGACACTTTCAGCCACCAAGCGCAGCAGTCGATACACGAGTTTATAGAATCGGTGTTATTGTAACTCGTTTGACAATATTCTGGTGTTATTGTAACTTGTTTGACAATATTCTGGTGTTAACGTCATCAGGAGAATTCAACTGAAGGTAACACTTTCAAACCCGGAATATATTGAATGTAGCCATTACAATTAAAACATCCTTTGTTATTTCGCAGCCAAGAGACCGCGGTAGGATCGTGAAGTGTTCCTACGGCCGGCAAAATCAGCGCAAACATGTTCAACAACTGCAGGATCAATAATGTTCTCTAAATGTTCCAGGAGGACATGGAACTCTTCTAGGACTCATCAACTCGTTCGTTCACATCATCATGTACTCGTACTACCTTCTACTAGCAGGTACTGTGCCTAGGTCAAGCTACTAGCAGGTACTGTGCCTAGGTCAAGCCACTAGCAGGTACTGTGCCCAGGTCAAGCCACTAGCAGGTACTGTACCTAGGTCAAGCTACTAGCAGGTACTGTGCCTAGGTCAAGCTACTAGCAGGTACTGTGCCTAGGTCAAGCCACTAGCAGGTACTGTACCTAGGTCAAGCTACTAGCAGGTATTGTTTAGGATTTTAACAATCAGTTACGTAGGCAGACGTATTGCCAACAAAGATACATTTATAACAAATTTAATCTGGTGGATGTGGATGTTTCAAACTATGTTTAATAAGTCGCTAACCAGCCGTATAATATTAAAGTGTTAAAATAAATAAACAATACTTATATAGCACTTTAAAATAATACATATCTACATAAAGTAATTGGAACAAAACGGTAGACCCTCCTCCGTTCCTGATTAGTACTGTTCACAAATTATTATGATTTATTTGGACTAGTTGTAGGCAACCTAAACTACCTATCCTAAAGTAATGATTTGGGAGCGTACCTGCATTTATAGAGACTGAAAGACCACTTGGTTTGACCACAATGTTCTCTAAATGTTCCAGGAGGACATGGAACTCTTCTAGGACTCATCAACTCGTTCGTTCACATCATCATGTACTCGTACTACCTGTTCGCTGGCCTCGGACCACGGTTCCAGAAATACCTCTGGTGGAAGAAGCACCTAACCACCATGCAGATGGTAAGATTTCAGTATAGTCGTCTTGGCGTGGATCTTGTGTCCATCGAGGTCGGTCTGTATCCCAACATTTATCACATGAAGATATTCAAAGCTTCAAGTCCAGACTAGCATATGGGACTTTCTGACTTTAGAATACTGTGAATCTTGTCTCCACTTCAAATCCTCAATGAGTCACCTGGAAATCCTCATTTATCCACCTAGCAGCTAAGACATCTTGATCTTGGCATCACTTGAAGTCCCCAGCTGATTGGCAAACTCCCGGACGTTATGAGAAGAGAACACTTCATATCCACTCCTTGGTTTTACAAGTTACTGTGGGAGAACTTTTAATGTAATACATATTATTAAATACATTATAGCCGTATTGTGTAAATCTTGTACTTATAAACCTAAGCTTTTGTTTTGCACACATCACATGTGTACTATAGTCGTAGTCGAGTCGTGTTCACCAAGCTGGTACCACTGAATGTTTCAGGTGCAGTTTGCCATTGTGTTCGTACACTCCGCGCAAAACATAGTGTTCGAGTGCAACTATCCTAAAGTAATAGTGGTTCTCCTCTGCGTCAACTCGATCTACTTCTTTTCCATGTTTGGAAGCTTCTACAGGAGGATTTACTCCAAGGGGAGCTCCACAAGGAAGGACAGCTGAAGTCATCAAACAACTAGTTCCCACAGAAGATTCAACAAGAAGGAAATCGTGTGTTCCTGTCAAATGTGACGACGTCCTCATGTTCATTCTCTTTCGGTCATTTGTAAACGCTAGTACTTACGTCAAAGAGAACACAAACTTTTTACATTCGCATTCAAATTTGTCTTTTAATGTATTTTTTACTGATAACTTTTTTAAACTTTACTTGAATTAAATTTTACTAAACATTATAATTGTGACGAATTATTCAAGTTTTAAAGTTCAAAAACTATTCTTAAAGCTATCATTATTTTTGACAAATTATTGTATTTTTTGTAATAGGCCGTGTCTTATTATCAAATCATTCAGTAAACAAAGCAACTGATATTTTCATCGAGGTATTTTTTTTAAATACCTTGAAATATATTGTAACGCGTGACCAGGGGTTCGCATCCTTTCCACAAACTCACCTTGGGAACTGCGAGTTCTTTTCCGGACGTTAGAACAAACACTTAGAATATAGTATAATTAAATTGAATTAGCAAATTAATAACTATTAAACACTTGGTAATTATTAAAATATTTAAAGTAGTTCATTAATGATGTTCATTATAATCATAGCTCACAAGTTAGCAGTCAGTGTCTGCGTCACCCGTGTTATTCACATACATTCTCCACTGGTCACTGACACACTAGTTTGCACACATCACGCTGGCCCAAGACCCACGAACACTGGACACGTGGCCCACCTCGGACACGCTAGTCCCACCACTGGATACTGACACACTAGTTTGCACACATCACGCTGGCCCAAGACCCACGAACACTGGACACGTGGCCCACTCTAGGACACGCTAGTCCCACCACTGGTCACGCTAAACCACCCACCGTGAACTCTATTCCTAACCCAAAAACCTAATTAGTAGGGTCCAAATACAAAAATAAATAAATTATACAACAAAAGGCGGATAAGAGTGCGTATTGTGAGTCATGAAGACTAAGAAAATCTGGGTATGTAAACTATACCCAGAACACGCAATCTGATCCGATTGCGAAACCTGCCCCACGGTCACCCCCAATAAAAAAAAAAAAAGTCCTCCTAACAATTTACCTAACAAAAACCTTAGAAGTTGGTTTGTATTAAACCTAAGGATATGTAAGTGAAAGAGATATGGCGTAAAAGGTGAAAAATGGATCATTTATTAACTATTTCAATATAATATGAACAATAAATAACAGGTAAAAATCCCTAAAACATACAGAAAAGGTCGTGATCCCTACAGCAAAGTTTCATTTGAAGAATGCGCAAAATATTATAATGATTACCTTCATTAATTTAAGTTAACAATATCGTAAGTTAAATATGTAATTATTATTCAAGACAGTACAATACAAAAAATGTTTATATTAAATCTCTCTGAAATCCTCATTTTTCTACATTAAATATAAATCGATTTAATTATTGTTTACAGCTCAAACACGATTAAATACCGATATGAATAATATGCTTTACATCGGCTTACCCTAAACCTAAATAGTATCAAAATTGTTTACTATTGATTTTAACGTTGATTAGTACACATTTAGTTATCATAGTCTAAATACTACTTTTTTATAATGAAAGTAAATATGATGATTTCCAATAATCTCCTCACTAGCGCTATTAGTGTCTAATAAACTAAGTCCAAAAATACTTTCTATTAACAACATCATCATCTGCGCTATTGTCTAACTAGCGTCCAATAAACTAAGTTCATATAGAGTTTTCAACTATTATCAGCGTTCAGCTCCATAACTATTATCTCATAGCCTTGAACCCAAGTTTTAATACCAAGACAAAATATAAGTACAAACAAAGGTTCTAAGACGTAACATTTGACCAAGCAAGTTTTGTTGATATTCTTCGACAAAAGTTAAAGTTAGATAAATATTTAGTATGCCAAAAATGGAGTTTGATATTCCTATATTATGAAAACTATCTGAAGTCTCAGCTTAGTCATATCCGACCAGGGTCTTACAATTTTGGTTTTATAAAAAAAAATTAAATAATATTAAGCCAAATGGAATTTAGAAAAAAGAAAGAAATAATTATTTGTCGAAAGAGAATTTTGCTTACATTTTAATTCCTAATCTCCGAAGCCTTAGCTTCACCCTGCTATTGCCGAAGTCAGTCCAAGAGTGCTCTTCCAATTGCACAACCAGTCTTATATATATGATTTGGCACAGCTCACTGAACATATAACGACGGGATCACAAGGGGAAGGGAGGCAAACCAAAGAAAGTAAACAGGGGAGCGATCCACACGCAACATAGGCTTCCACACTTTTCTAGAATAATTGAGAATTAACTGGACACTGGTCGAAGAGTTTCTTCTTTCTTCCGAAGTTCTTTGGCCTGGGATTTCTTGTGTTGTATACATGCGTCAGCGCCGCCTCAGTGTCTCGTAGCTTGTTGTCGCGGCCGGGCGTGTTAGTTGTGGCGGGGAGTATAGAGTCCATAGCTGGGTCAACAGCAGTCGGCGTCCGTGTAATGAGGTAAGTCTATGGTTTATTCACTTAGGCGTCTTGGACTTGCAGCTAATGCTACAACCGGACACGCTAGTCCACCCACCAGACCCTCTAGCACAATCTCCTACATGCTGGCGCACTTTCCTGCACGTTGGCCCACTCCCCGATACGCTGGTTCATTCATCAAACACGTTGGTTTATTCCTGGAGATGGTGGACCACTCCCGGATACGCTGGTTCACTCAGAATACTACACCCAATATCATCGCTGAGGGAACCACAGGTCTTATTGAGAAAATGTTTATCCACGCTTTGCCTCAGCTACTACAACTTTTATATACTATTATAGCTTATTTGTTATATCTCTTTGAGGAAAACCTATTTTCGATTTTTTGAGAGAGGTTGTAATATATATTTGGAATAAGGAACAGTAAAGATGGATATAAACATAAAAGGAACAAACATAATATGACTGTTACAATGAAAGAAGAACACGGTTCACACCTTACACTGCTGACATTGGACAAAGCGGTAATGGCCGCTTCTTGAAGAAGCCAGAAAGTTGCGTTGCGCGTTTCATACTCCCTCATGACGAGTTCCGATAGAATGAAACCTGGGTCGGGGGATTGGGCGGTAGCCATAGATTTTCCTCAAGAGGCAGCCATTTCCTCTTTGTCCAGTGGTAGCAGTGTAAAGTGTGAATTGTGTTCTTCTTTCATTGTAACAGCCATATTGGGTTTGTTCCTTTTATTTGTTTCTATCCATCTTTCCTGTACATTCTCCCAAATATATAAATTATTTGTAAAAAGAAGTGAAGGCGGTGCGAGGATAATGGGCTCCGTCAGTCTCTTGTGACTGGCGGGAACTTGTGTGACCAGCCTCAGCGTGTGACCGGTCGTCACGTCATACAGACACGAGGATAATGGGCTCCGTCAGTCTCTTGTGACTGACGGGAACTTGTGTGACCAACCTCAGCGTGTGACCGGTCGTCACGTCATACAGACACGCACACACTTTCTCACATCGTGAGTTTCAGCGAACTACCCTTAAGCAGGTTTCCCTCAGAAAAACAAACACATCTTCTTGTTGTTTTAGCATCACGTCTTACTACCCGTTCGGGTTATTTGCTTATGTACTAATTACGTTAATGGTTTTAGGAATTATGAAGGCTATATTGAGAGAAAATGTACCTGTATTTGCATTTAGGGAGAGTGAAAATCATTTATAATAAAACGTTATCAGTACATTCGGCCGAGATTCGAACCTTGATCTCCCCATCATCTACAGTCTAATATATTGTGAGAATAGCGCCCTAGACCATGAGGCCACCGGGGTGGGTATATGATAATATTATTATCATATTTACGATAAATGCCTGAATTGGAACCAGGGAACTCTATTTGTATTTTATCTCTCTAGAGTGAGCCCAGGCACAAACAGGAAGTCACTACCAGACTATACACCTACAGGAAGTCACTACCAGACTATACACCTACAGGAAGTTCACTACCAGACTATACACCTACAGGAAGTTACTACCAGACTATACACCTACAGGAAGTCACTACCAGACTATACACCTACAGGAAGTTACTACCAGACTATACACCTACAGGAAGTTACTACCAGACTATACACATATGTTACTATCGTTACTACATTCTTAACATTCCTTTTTGGTGATCAAGTTAAATGGAAAACCAATTGATACTATAATACTATAATACTCCAACCCGCCTCGGTGGCGTAGTTGGCTAACGCGCTTGTCATGTTGAGATCGAGGTTCGAATCTCGGTCGGGCGAACTGGGGTGGTTTTTCACTCTCCCTCCACGCAAATGCGGGTTCACTTTCTCTAATTCAACCTTCCCAATTCCTAATCCATTAGCGTAATTAATACTTAAAGAGTATAACTCGAACGGGTAGTAAGACGTGGTGCTAAATAATATTATTATTATTATTATTATTATTATACTCAATAATACTTTATTCAAAGAGCATAAGTTATTTGTTGTTTACATTGTTTAAGACGTCAGTCTCGCAATATTTTCGAAATTTAAAAACACAAAATATTTGTATACTCTGTTCGTCCTAAGTTATTAAATGACACCACCAAATTTCGGTAAAATCGTTCCATGTATTTGGCATTTTTAGAAGAACTGACGGACATACAAACGAACTGAAAAACCAAGGGACATACAGTCATACAGCTGAAATACCAAACGGTCTCGTTAAAGCAGGACCTCCGCTCCACTTGGTCAACAAAAATACGTGTTCTTCAAATATGATAAAGATAGAAGGATAGTGGAGGGTTTAGAAAATGGAGGCCTCTGGTCTCCAAACTCCTTACGATGGACACTTAGACGGGCGCGATTGATTGGAAAGTGATGTGGGGAATACCAGGTCTCCACCGTGGTTCGGATTCCACGTTAAACTGTAGATCCTTCATTTCATCTCGCAATCACCCTACCATTACACATTAGCGTAAGTGCGGATAACCCGAACGGGTAGTAAGACGCGGTGCTAATAATAATAATAATAATAATAATAATAATAATAATAATAATGATGATTGGAAAGTGAGGCGTGTGACATTTCTTCCGGAAAAAATAACAATCAAATAGTCTAAAGGAAGATAATTTAAATAGTCGTCGCACTACTTATCGGTCGTTGTATCAATATATTCACCATCATTACCATGAGCGGTGTTGACAGGAAGGAACCATTTTGCATTGAATAGCAAGTTCAATGACCTCTGGTGTCGTCTAGTGGGACTGATGTACTTGTCGGTTTTAGTGTACTATTACATTTTACCAGGAGAACACAGACAGACTTGTCCACACACTTCGGGACGTGAGTTACACTTGAGAGTTTCAATAGCAAGAGCTAAACTTGTGGGTTATACATATTGAGGACTTACAGGTAGTTCCTAGATTATTATTATTATTATTATTATGTCTATTCCTTTTGTCAATGAACTTAGACCCCCTGCTTCCTCTAGCTCCAAAAATGTTCTTCTTTCCTTCGAATCATCAAATTTTTGAATCCTTCACCAATGTAGCCATATTCCTTGACTTCCAACACTTTCTCTGAAATTATTCTTAGCATCCCGAGGGCATCTCTGGTTCTTTTTTTATTTATTTTTCTGAATCCAAATTGGTCTTCTTCCATTATACTTTCTGTTTTCCGTTCTATTTTCGCCTGTTGAGTATTCTTGCCGCGATATTCTCCACGACAGTTACTTCTAGAAAGTCCTTGGACAATTCCTCTGTTTCGTCCATCCTATTTATAAGTTTTTCCAGAACTACTAATTTATAATCTCCTGTTACTATAATTTAAATTGCTTGATGAAGAAGTGACATAATTAACCAAACATTCCATAAAGATTGACAATGATATTTAAAACATTTACAATTATAAACTTTTGCCATTGATTCTATTTAAAATATTATCGCGACATGCTGAATGATAAGATTTATAGAACTACAATCGTTAAACTTGCTTATGTCTCAAGCTAATCACAGACTAGCTCAAAATATAAGTTAACAAGTCAAAGTCAAATAGGATCAAGCTAAGTTAAGTCAAGTTTGGTCTAAGTATGGCTAGTTAAGTCTTTCCGGTTGATTTAGTCCGGGTGGAGTCATGTTTAGCTTCGTTTGTTTTGTTTGGTATTGTTAGGTTAGTTTAGGTTAACTTTAATCTATCATATCGTATTTCTTCCACGCCAGAACTTGAGACATAATAAAATGATAAACCACAGTTTGTGGTCTGGGCCCTGTGCCGGAGTATTATTTTATTCTAAGAACTAAAAGTTTGTTTTCTGTTAATGCTCAATACGTACAGCTGAATGCTTTGCGTTATTTAGATGAGGTCAAGGCTCATTTCCTCCATCTTAGAGTTCAATGACCCGTTGAAATGAACAATGTTTGCTACTGAATTAAGTACAAGTCACTTGTGGTCATCTTCATGATCAACCACTATGGAAATTATTGCAAACAAAATGTGTACTTTAAAAAATAGTTTTGAAATAATAGGTTTGAATTAAATAAATAATACTGGATTGTTTCAAAATAAACATTCCATTTTTAGTTCATGCAAACACAAACCATTTTCGGTAAGAAATTCTACTTTCGTTGCTAACGTTAACCATTCCCAAAATGGTCCTGTAAATGTGTTTTATATTTTGTAGTAGCCACTTCCCTGGATATTTCATGATAGTTGCCGTAACTAATTCAATACAAGTTTATATACTGTGTGTAGTATTAAAACATCACTCGTATTGTATTGTATGGAGCAGAACCTTGTATCGACAAAAGCTAGCCCTATCACACTCCTCACAGCACATCGAGTAAATGTTGATCAGACTGAGAACCTTTTTAGTTTTCCACAATAAACGGTAGTGTTATGATTGCTGTACATTGTTGTGATGTGAATTAACTACAGGCAAGGATTGTTTTGGACAAAAACTACTAGACATCCTTCACATAGCTAGTCTCAATAGATATATTATTCTTATTTAAAATCTGGTAATATTTGTGATAACTCATTGAAATAAATTAATAAAAAAATATATAGGGCGTATTTATCGCATAACCAAGCAAATGTACCGGTAAGGGCTTTTATAGTAATGAGCAATCAATCTTTATAGTTGATATGTATTTTACTAATAAGGTAATTTCATTGCTCATCTTAATTATATTCTCTACTCACCGTATTAACTATAATTATAAAATGAAATCGTAGTATTTCTAGCTTCTGTGTAGTATTTTAATTGCGCGGAGATACTAGCACTTTCTGACTTCACTGTCTGATCACCGGAACTAAACAGGTATTGTGCAACAATGGCGTCTGTTTTGTCGTCTCTTTTGATCTCCTTAGAATGATTGCTTGGCTAGCTTGTGATTTGTGAACGTTGTCCTGTTTCAGCGCGCAGTTTCCACAAACTCCGATAGATGGCAGCAGTCATCAAAGAACTCGTTACGGGTTACCACTACTTGAATAACGAGATGGCAGGTGAGTTGGAAAGCTTGGAGTGAATGAGATATTATACCTTTCTTTGGAGGCCTCTTGTGGCTAAACGGTAAGACCTATCTATCAAAAACGGATTGCACCAGAGCTAGATTCTTTGATTTTAGGTATATTTTGCACATTTCCACACATTTTTTAATTTTCTGACACACTGATGAGACAGCTATAATCGTAAAATTGTAAAAATAAATCAACGTTCAAAACAACACTGTAATTACATTAGTTTATCCTCACTGGGGGTTTGGGGGGAAGAGCCCACAACGGTCAAAGAGAGTGTTTCAATATACAATCGCCGTCTTCATTACAAAAAATAAGAAAATGTAACTCCTAATAAACATCGATACATTATCTTAGAAGAGGTGTTGAAAATATTACTATAAACATTTCACTCGTTCTCGAGAAAACTGGTATTTCCAAACGTATAATTTCCCCGCAAGACCTGTCCGGTAGCTAGCGCCATCTAGTGTTTCTGTGATCCATCTATTCTTGTTGGCGCGGAAGGATACTTTGGTCTGTTGTGAAGCCACGCCAGCCTTTCACCCTCCCTCCCACCATCCCACAAAATAGGTTTTAGACTTACACTCGACAGGGCCAAGGCCCGCAAGATAATTTGTTTGGCGCAACAATTGGAGTCCAAGTTTAAATGGCTAACTTTCGTGATTTGTATGACCGTTCGGACGTGCCACTAATTACCGAGTGTTTGTTTGCTTGAGTTAATTAACAAAATAATTTGTTTAAAGTGCAAGATGGTGTGGGGCAACCTAATATTCCACATGCAAGAATTTCAATGAAAATAACATTCTAAATTCAAATTTTGAATTATTGTTTGAGCCAAGATGGAGATTTCTAGGGGCTCAAGTCTAGCAACCAACCTCAGACAATAAATTTACCACTTAACTGGGTGTGAAATGAAAACACAGCAAGCTTCAGAATATCCCAGTAGCTCCATACTCCGGGGTTAAAGGCCGTATGAATACATACTGGCTGCATAAGAAAGAGAGAAATACCCGCAAGGGTGGGATAGAGGACCAGTCTGGGTCGAGGGTTCGCTCCTAGGCCGGGTATGGTGTAGACAGTTCGTTGTGAATGGTTTCCGACTCTCCTCACATGAAAATGCAGGTACATTTCCTCTAAATTCTGCCTTCCGCGTCTCTATCCCACCAGCGCATAGCCCGTGCGCTGGGCATGGGGGACCAACTACCGTGGCAGTTAAAACTAGCTCTTGTAATAATACATTTTTAAATTTAATTTATAGATATAACGTGACAATATTCAAAATTCACTTGTTTAACAATATCTTTAGCAGTAGATGTCACTTGCTGCAGTATCCTTCTATCTCGCTCTATGGGCCACCCAGGTGAAGTCTTCTCAGGCGTCGTACGAATACAATATCAGGACCATACATTTCACAGCGGGCACAATCTAGGATCTAGACTCTAGGGAGAGTGAACCTTACACTGTTATCTCCTGACGTGGTGACATTGTTTGGTTGTGCAGACCCTCGCACCAACCACTGGGCGCTAGTGAGCAGTCCTGTTCCCGTTGTCCTGATCCTGTTGGGGTACCTCTACATCGTCAACAAGTGGGGCATCCAGTTCATGAAGAACCGCGAGCCGTATGAACTCAAGAACGTCATCATATTCTTCAACATCACTCAGATACTGTTCAACGTCTGGATGTTCTATGAGGTACGTGTCCTTTTCTTGATTTGTGAATTGAGGGGAGTCTGACTGAGCATTGGTTCGTGTGTGTTGTGATTGGGCTAGTGAATGGCTTGAACCAATAGGAGTGTTTGCTGATGAACAATATAAGCAGTTAATATATCTACGAAGAAAGCCCGGTGCTGTGGAACTTTCAACATGGACTTTATGAGTCCTTCGTCCAATTCCCCAACAGTGCTGTATTTTGCCACCTTATCCACATTTTCCTATTTCTGTTTTCCTTCTTTTTCTATTAGTATACACAGCACACACAAAAACCCTGCTGCTGTCAAATCCTTTTGAGATTGAACTCCCATACTTGTCCTGTTTGGAGTAAAAAGCTCAAGTGAATAGTGTTATAGAGCCTGCAGGGTGGATATCTTGTAGCTAGCTAGTGTTGTCACTGTTGTTACAGGCTCTGAAGGGTGGATATCTTGTAGCTATCTAGTGTTGTCACTGTTGTTACAGGCTCTGAAGGGTGGATAGCTTGTAGCTAGCTAGTGTTGTCACTGTTGTTATAGAGCCTGCAGGGGGGATATCTTGTAGCTAACTAGTGTTGTCACTGTTGTTACAGGCTCTGAAGGGTGGATATCTTGTAGCTAACTTGTGTTGTCACTGTTGTTATAGAGCCTGCAAGGGGGGATATCTTGTAGCTAACTAGTGTTGTCACTGTTGTTACAGGCTCTGAATGGTGGATATCTTGTAGCTAACTAGTGTTGTCACTGTTGTTATAGAGCCTGCAGGGTGGATATCTTGTAGCTAACTAGTGTTGTCACTGTTGTTACAGTATCTGAAGGGTGGATATCTTGTAGCTAACTAGTGTGGTCACTGTTGTTACAGGCTCTGAAGGGTGGATATCATGTAGCTATCTAGTGTTGTCACTGTTGTTACAGGCTCTGCAGGGTGGATATCTTGTAGGTAACTAGTGTTGTCACTGTTGTTACAGGCTCTGAAGGGTGGATATCTTGTAGCTAACTAGTGTTGTCACTGTTGTTACAGGCTCTGCAGGGTGGATATCTTGTAGCTAACTAGTGTTGTCACTGTTGTTACAGGCTCTGAAGGGTGGATATCTTGTAGCTAACTAGTGTTGTCACTGTTGTTATAGAGCCTGCAGGGTGGATATCTTGTAGCTAACTAGTGTTGTCACTGTTGTTACAGGCTCTGCAGGGTGGATAGCTTGTAGCTAACTAGTGTTGTCACTGTTGTTACAGGCTCTGCAGGGTGGATGGTTGTACGAGTACAACTGGAGATGTCAGCCTGTGGATAGGTCCAATAGTCCTACAGCCCTCAGGGTAAGCACAAGACCATAATACACGAGTGGTTAGCGAGATAAACCTTTATATCCAGGACATGTAGTTTAGTTCGAGACGTTCTCATCCTGTTAATGCTACCATCTTAATACCAAGTCATGTGCTATGTATATAATGTTGGTGTCCCTGCCCTCAGATGGCGAGTGTCTGCTGGTGGTACCTTGTGTGTAAGCTGGTAGACCTGCTGGACACAGTGAGTACTCCACGTCATAGCTCAGTAGTAGACCTGCTGGTCACAGTGAGTACTCCACGTCATAGCTCAGTAGTAGACCTGCTGG
>CABFVZ010004474.1:21749-38134 GCA_902151445.1 Timema monikensis | reverse complement strand
GTCTTCCCAAGAAAGAAAGAAAATCCTAAGTTGATGGATGATACACCTCCTGGCTCATTTGCTGTCTACCATAATAGTGGGTGGATCCATAAAGAGGCTTTTGTTGTCTGGTTCAAGAAATTCATCGAATTTTCCCATCCCTCATCTGAAAAACCTGTGATGTTACTTTTGGACGGGCACGCCTTTCAAACTAAAAGTCTAGAGCTTATTAACCTAGCTAGGGAAAACCATGTTATCATCTTGTGTTTTCCCCCGCATTGCACACATCGCTTACAGCCACTAGATGTGTCATTTATGGCTCCACTGAGTGCTTACTATGAACAGGAGGTTCGAAAATGGTTAATCGCACACCCTGGACGACTAGTGACTATATATGAAGTGGGGAAACTATTTATAGATGCATTCCTAAGAGCGGCTCTTATGCGAACAGCTATCCATGGATTCGAAAAAACTGGAATATGTCCATTGAACCGAAATGCAATCCCCGATCACTTGTATGCTCCTGCAGAAACGACTGACTATCCTCCTCCCACACAAGTGCCACAAGGAGAACTGTCAAAAGATGAGGGTGGGAAAACGTCAGCAGTCACAGACTCAACTCAAGCTCAGCCACCAACATCGGAAATTGACACTGTCAAGCCATCAACATCTAAAGTTAACACTATCAAACCACCAACATCGGAAATTGACACTACCGAGCCACCAACATCGGAAATTGACACTACTCAGCCACCAAAATCGGAAATTGACACTGTCAAGCCATCAACATCTAAAGTTAACACTACCAAACCACCAACATCGGAAATTGACACTGTCAAGCCATCAACATCTGAAGTTAACACTATCAAGGCAGCAACATCGGAAATTGACACTACCAAGCCACCAACATCGGAAATTGACACTACTCAGCCACCAACATCGGAAATTAACACTTTCAAGCCATCAACATCTGAAGTTAACACTATCAAGCCAGCAAAATTGGAAATTGACACTACTCAGCCACCAACATCGGAAATTGACACTACCAAGCCATCAACATCTAGAATTGACAGAGTCGAGCCATGAACAACCAAGGGTGATGGATCTGCGTTTAATATTTCCCCACTCTTTATCAGGCCGGTTCCTAAAGAAAACGAAAAGCCCGAAAAGAAAGACAACAGAAAACGAGGGAAAACAGTAATTTTGACTTCAATACCTTATAAATTAAAACTTGAAGAAGAATTTGCCAAGCCTAAGAAAACAATCAAAAAAAGAAAACAATCAAGAAAAGAAAACTTTTTGAAGACGAGCAAAAAGGACCAGAGGAAGAAGATCAAACCACAGGCAGACCAAAAATAAGAACAACAGGAAAGAAGCTAACAAAAAAGAAGCGCCGGGAAGAGTGGTCATCCCCCGAAGATGAAGAGTGGTCGCCTTCTGAAGATGAAGATGGTATGGATGCTGCCTGCATGTTTTGCAACGAGCTGTTCATGAACTCAAGATCAGGAGAAGGCTGGATACAGTGCTCGGTGTGCAGCGAATGGGCTCATGAAGCCTGCAGTGGGCATGACCTAGATGAAGAATACAACTGTGATTTTTGTACTAAAGTTTCGAAACAAATTCGCCTTAAATATTTTTTTGTATTGTTCAATTACTGAAAGATTTACTAAAACATGTTATTGAATTAAATATGTGTAATGTCTGAAGTGTTAACTTTAAAATAAATTGAAAAATTTCGTTATTGGAAGCCGTAAACATGGTTTTTCAAAGGTACCCAGTTTTACCCAACCAGTGGGGTAAAACAGGGTAGTTTGCCATATTTAAAAAACATATATTTCAAGGACATTAAATCATCACAAGTATTAAAATACAGTATGTCTAGTTAAAGAAGACATAATAAAGATTCAGTCATCACAAAATCAGAACTTTAAGAGAATAAATGTATTTACTATAAATAATTATACACTTGATACCCGGTTATACCCTACTTTCCCCTATATTATATCATCTATGCTCTTTGGTGAAATTAGATATTCTTTTTCCTTCATTATATTTCTCTAACAATGTGTATTATTTAATTTCACATTATCTTAATAGCTATAATTATAACTTACATAAAGGCTTAAGAAATTTTGTGAGATGCACCGTAACATTTATTTAACAAATTTCGAAAATTAAACGGTGGGGTAAGAAGGCTATGATTGGAGCTATTAGTATTATAAAAACTAACCAGTCTAATTCATTTGAGCCCTTTGCTTTTAAGGTTGAACATAAAATTTGTATTCACATTGATTTGAAAATAAAAAGCCCAGAGACAACAGTTTCATCTACTATCTTAATAAATATTGTTAATCAGTTCAAAGTAAAAGACATTACTGATTTTGTTAAAATACTAATTAATAGGATTTAAAACTAATTTGTAAATAATTTTAGGATTTCTCTGCTGGTTTTGGTTCGACCCTCTGTGAAGCATATAAGAGTGACCGAGATAGCTGCGAAAGATCTCTTTACAAATTATCTCTGGGGATAGTGTATTTTTAATTCTTTGTTGCGAAACACAATATCTGAGAACATAATTACGTGGGTAAATTAATGCTGCCGTCTTTTTTTTTAGCATTGCGTCTTATTACCCGTTCGAGTTAACGTATATGTACTAATTACTTCACTTGTTTTAGGGAGTAGAAAGGTTACATTTATTGGAAGTGTACCCAAATTTGCGTGAAGGAGAGTGTAAAGCCATTTTGGAGAAACCATCCTTACTTCACCCGACCGAGATTCGAACCTTGATCTCCCCAACATCGGCAGTCTATCCTACTGTGAGCGTAGCGCCTTAGACCACACGATCAACAAAGTGGATAGATGTTGTGCGTTTCGAATGTCGTAGATTTATCTTAGAACTATTAAAAAATGTATATTATATTAATAATAAAAGCTGGGGAAAATGATAAATTTGTATTTTTAAAGCAAAAATTATTTTATAATGAGATTAAAGTATTGATTAATTTAGGAAAAGCACGTGTAATGTATATAATGAGATATAAACAATAGTATATTGTATAATGAAATAGAAACACGTTTGCTCTATATAGTGAAATAAAAATAAGTTTAATTTTATGTAAGGAGAAAAATACATGTACTGTATAACTTTAAATGAAAATACATGTTCTTTAATAATAAGCGAGATGCTCTTTACAAATAAAGATACAAATATGTATTCTTTATAAATAAACATATCTATAGTGATATTTAATTAATTATGATGTTTTACTTACCTACTAGAATATAATAAACATAACTCATTAAGAAATTAAAAATTTGCAAACAGGAAAGCTCAAAACTAACCACTACAAAGCTATTGAAATAAACGATCTATGCATAATAATACAGTTTCCCGAAATTACCTTGAACTTGAGCATTAACTTTATAGGAGAAAAATGAGCTCCGTGTACTGATTACATAGTGCATGATCTTGTTCTTGTGTTGGAGGAATGAGCTCCGTGTACTGATTACATAGTGCATGATCTTGTTCTTGTGTTGGAGGAGTGAGCTATGTGTACTGATTACGTACTGCATGATCTTGACCTCATGCTGGAGTAATGACTGGCATATATTGATCACGCTGTGCATGACCATGAGCTTACCAAGGAGAACTGTGTGTAGTATTATGATCATGTGTTTCAAGACCTTATTCTTGTGTGTGGAATGTGATCGAGGTGTTTTGGGCATATCATTACCTACAATTATACTAAACCTCGTTCCACTGAGACAATCAATGTGCCAACCCACTCACAGACTACGGTGAGCCGCCTCTGTCTGGGAATCAATCCAAATGAAGACTGGAAGAATCCTCGACCATTGATAATCAGAGGAACAGCCGCCGTATACTTCTTGAACACTTCCTGGAGTTTCCGTAACCAACTTCTCTGGACTTGATGGTACAGTTCCGTCTCTCCAAATACAACCACCGGCACCAAACTGGCACTGAGAAATAATAAATATACCTTTTCAAGTTGCTGCCAAGATCTAACCAATATCAATTTGACTCTTTATGTTAAATTTAATTTAATACACACATTTATAGAATATGTATTGGTGGTCACGAAGTCTTAAGCAACAGACTCGCAACATAAAGCATTACCTGTGACTGAGATTTGGGCACGATTCTTTGCGAGACCCATTGTAGGAATGTATGTGTTTCTTCTTTCCCACTCTCCTCAGGAGTTTGGGCTCACCTTCACAAAACTACCCTCCTCATCCTTACTCCATACATAAAATAGTTATATAACAGATGATCTTGAGGTGGGATGGATGGGGATGCGAGGAAAAACCAATGTTTTTGTGTTTTTCATAGCAAAACATTTGTTTAGCTAATATAAATACAATATTTTTCTAGTACAAACATAGAATTTAATTTTCCTCACGAGATGGATCACAAAATCTCTTGACTATCTTCCATGAGTGTCCTGGAATTATTTACTACCTTCTCATGTATAAATTCATCTCTAATGCCGATATGAATGATATTCAGGAACTGTTGATATTAATATGTGAAAACAATTAAGCACTCTGTTTGATTTATTTATACAAAAAAATGTTTTGCCATAAAATATGCAAAAACACTGTTCTTTTCTCACGTCACCTTTCATCCCACCTTAAACATTACCACTAAGGAATTATCAATTTACTCTAATCAAGCACTAATAAATAACTAATATGTTTACAATTTTAAAATTTATAAGTATAAGTAGTCATAAATAATTAATTTTATTCTGTTAATTTGAAAATAAAAAACAAACAAAAAGAATCAACCTACTTTTAAACATCTTACTTATATCTAAAACCAACTAATTAATTGAGTAAAACTTAAAGATGATTATTCACTAATATGAATTCCATTCTAAATTTTGACCTAAACTACCGTGCAGTCACTAAATTTAAGAATACAAATTAAATTAGATGTATAGACCTCTACACTTTATTAAAACAAAAAACAACTGTGTAATGAATGTTAACTAATAAATGTACAGGCCAAAGTCTACGGGCAAAATTGAATTATACAATAAATGAGTTTACATGTACCGATGGTCATGTGGTCTAAGGCATTAATTTCCTAACGCATAAAATTAGGTTGGTGATTAAATTCTAATCTGGTCTCTGCTTTTTTCATGAAATATGGGTACTCTAGACTTCACTTACATTTCCTTCCCTTCCTATCTCTTTTACTAAGCGTTAGTAGCACTCTCGATAAAATGACTATTATATCTTTATGATACAAAGAAATTATTGAAAATCATGAACATATTTTAACCAAAGCTTATGATAGATATTTACTTTTTTATGGACATCTGAAACAAAAACATTGTATTGCAATTCTGTCGTGTCCCCTTTTGTTTGTCTCCCTGTCTGTCCGCCTGTCTGTCTGTCTGTACGACCCATACCACTACAAAGTATGTAAAAATTGGTCAGAATTTGAAACATTCTACTCACATAGATATTCTCAACATGAACTAGCACTGTGATCACTGCTCGTCACTGGTGTGAATATGTGGTGCGTACAAACAGCCGTTTATGATCGTTTTAGACAAGCACTTTTGAAAATCTTTAACATATATTCGTTTTGGTAAAGATATATTTAAATTTAAAATCTAATATCATCTGTAATGAAACATAAATTACTATATAAATAACTCATGTGTGAATTTGATAACTTTTCTCTTTTAGTAATTAACTTTTTTTTTTTCATCCTAGAGCTATGCCTGATGAGTTCTAAGAGCTTACTAGATCGTTTAAGCTCTGTACAGTAGTGATAATATTATGTTATTTTTTTCAGTTGTGGACCTAGCTAAAAAATTCCTAATCCTTAAATACACTTTTAAATGTAACCATACCTTTTACTGGTCTTAGCTTCTAGTCGAATTATTCAAAATTACACCCAGAACTATTCAAACAAGTATTCCTTCAGACGTTGTGAACGGGCTGATGCGACTGATGCCTTGAGCCTTTAATAAGATAACACTAACCAACAAAAAAAAAGTGCGTAACTCCGGGACGGAAGTTTCTGATACATACTAAAGTACATTGATGTGCTGATTACATAAATGCAATTAGATTGTATATGTCACATATACATCCAAATATGTAATCAAATATAAATTGTTTACTGAATGGCAGGTTTTTAGAACATATAATATGCCATCTTTACCATAAAATTATTTCATGTTAAAATATAACAGATTTATCAATTTATAATAGGCCTATCATAAAAGGTATTACGTACATGTAGTATAATTAGAAAGGATTGTCTAGTATTTTTACTTTCTCGCTATCATACAGGTAGAGAAATTATTGTGATCGTCAAATAAAAATCGAAGTAGCGATTTTGATGAATCTCGACGTTTAATGACCCCCAGAATCCAAAAAGGTTTTTTTTAATTTCCATCTGTCTGTCTCTTGTCTGTCTGTCTATACCTCCGACTAGAGCCAAAACTATTTTATTGATAGGGCTAAAACTTGGTATCGAGGATTATCATAGGGTTTCCCAAAGGGGTTTTTGTAATTAGATATCTAACCCTAAAACAGAGGGTAATTTACTTAAGGGAAAAAAAGAGAAAAAGTCGGTTTTCTCAAAATTGGCTCTAACGATTTTGATTAAATTTCATATCTAGGAGTTGATTAAGATTATAAATAAACTGGCTATTTTCATTTTCCCATGAAAATGAATTTAGAGTACCTTACAGAAGCGTAAATTTCCGTATCTCCGCAAATATTTGAGATACTAAATAACTTCACTGCTAAATTGTAGTACTATTAAAAATAAGAAACTTTTATATGAAATATATTTTTATAAAACCAACCGTTTCTGAGATATTGGCAAATATATTAATACAATTTTGTTAGCTTTAGTTGTAAAGAGAAACTACTTAAGTTTGAATGCAATAATTCTCCAATTCCATAGAGTAATTAAATATAAGTCTCTCAAAAGGTTTATGTTGTTTTTCCTTAAACCTCTTAGGTGAAATGTTTGTACAACAATGATCTATCTCCATTTTGGACTCAATAGTCAATATTTACATTTTTAATTGGTCAAAATTTATAAATGAGGAATTTAATATTAATGCGATGACATGAAGATGTGCAAGACCTAAAAAAATGTTGAAAATTTTAACTGGGGGACAAAATTTTAATACGAAGTGTTGACGCTTGTGAACCCAATATTGATCTATTTTGTCGGTCCGAACATACAATTGATACATACATTACATTACATTATACATTATTATTATTATTATTATTATTATTATTATTAATAATAATAATAATATTATTAATATTATTATTATTATACGTTAATTCTTTAAAAATATAATTATAAAATTTCAAACGGAACTCAAAAAATGTTTTACACATTTATAGTTCAATTTATGCTTGGGTTTGCTAGTGTATATTTTTCTTTTCACATATATTACGTGTTTTGAATAAATATCTTCATTTTTAAACACGAGATTGAGAAAGTCTGTGTGGAGTTCCGTACCATTTATTTTCTTAAAATCTGTTTAGTATATAACCTCTTAAGAAATGCAAAGTTATTGCGCCTCATGGAACTATCCGAGTGACCCTGATAACTCATTTTCTTAGTGAATATGACCTGATGAAAGCATTCCCCCACTCGCCCTTACAGCTCCCAAATTATCAGAAAAAATCTCCACATATGAATGTAGATAAGTGATTAGCTTGGGTTTTTGTATATATATATATATGAGTTGTGAGTGTTAAGTTCTTAGTCTTGTGTTGACGTTACTTTCATAATTGATGAATAATATCTGTATGTAAGCCATGACCCATCTCGTGGTTGTTCCTTTTCATGTGAGAGAACAACTGTTCAGTCACCTATCAATTGCCAAACAAGATTTGGCAAGTTTTGGGAATAGGTCAGTAGTGAGCAAAGAGTATAAACTTTCTAAACCAGCCTCACTTGCTAAATTTTCCTCAAAAATGACCGATTATAAATATCATAGTTTCAAAAAGCCGCTATTCTACGATGATTCATCAGATAGATCGGAGCGCAAGTAATACACACTTGTTAGACCTTGGGTCTGTCACTGGAGAGGAAGCGGTTTGATGGAATTTGTCCAAACTTAATATTTAAATATTACATCAATGTTCCTCATGGAACTTCTATTATTTTGAACCACGCCTTGAAATTAAAGATTGTTTACTCATAAATGATTTTAAAATTTTCTCTTACAAACTATAGCTGACTATATAGAAAAGTTTGAAAGCTACCCACCCGTTCTGAAGTGCTAACTTAACAAATCCTTTCCTCCTTTTGATGACCACGTGGTATGACCCCGGCTGACTGTACAGAGACTCTGTAGCTCCTCCTACCACCAAGCAAGGTGCGTTGCCTCCTTCAGGATTATCCAGTAGGTGGTTCAGACTCTCAGGAGACACCGAGCAAAATCCTTTGAACACACACCATCACTGCTCTAGAGGAAGCCAATAAAGTGAGTCACTGATTTTGATAGCTCAGGGCTCGTTAATATAATTGATATTCTTGGATTGATATTTAAGGTTTTTATAGAAGCATTAAACTTTAGTTAAGACCAGCTAGATACTTTCACAACCATAAAAATTGTCAAAATTTCACTTACTAATCAGACACTAAGTTTGAACCAGTTTAATAAGTGCTACTCTTGATATTGAATTTGTAAATTAAAATAAATTAAGTAACAATATTCATGGCAACCCTATAAATTATTATTATTAATAGTATTATATTACAGGTATTGACTTTATCCATTAAAATTGACAGTTGAATATCATTAGACGTAGTAAAATCCAGGGTTGTCTCTTCCAGTTTGTTAACGATGGGGTGGTTGAGTTTGGATTTCAGCCAATTATACTGAGGGTATATATTTATAAATAGTTCATTATTCTCCCGCAACGCATGTGCGAATATATTGGCCCTTATCTACCTTCATAGTCCGTACCTCACTAACGTAATTATTTACAAATTACCAGGCTTGTGAGGTGGGATTAGAGAGAGAGAGAGAGAGAGAGAAGTTAGTTGAATGGGAGAGCAAGTTAGTTGAATGACAGAGCAAGTTAGTTGAATGGGAGAGCAAGTTAGTTGAATGGGAGAGCAGGTTAGTTGAATGGGAGAGCAAGTTAGTTGAATGGAAGAGCAAGTTAGTTGAATGGGGAGCAAGTTAGTTGAATGGGAGAGCAAGTTAGTTGAATGGGAGAGCAAATTAGTTGAATGGGAGAGCAAATTAGTTGAATGGGAGAGCAAGTTAGTTGAACGGGAGAGCAAGTTAGTTGAATGGGAGAGCAAATTAGTTGAATGGGAGAGCAAGTTAGTTGAACGGGAGAGCAAATTAGTTGAATGGGAGAGCAAATTAGTTGAATGGGAGAGAAAATTAGTTGAATGGGAGAGCAAGTTAGTTGAACGGGAGAGCAAGTTAGTTGAATGGGAGAGCAAATTAGTTGGCTGGGATAATAAGCTATATGAATGAGATAATAGGTTATTTTAATGAGAGAACTGGTGAAATATGGTGAGTTGTCAGCTTACGTGAGAGGCTAGTGAGATACTTTAGTTAGAAAACCTGTGAGAGAGGGTTAGGTGAGGTGAAAGAGAGAGGGTGAGGTATGCGAGATGGGCCAAGGTGAAAAAGAGAGAGGGTGAGTTGAGATAAAGTGTGAAGCTGATAAAAGTAGTGCACGTGTGCAGTTAAGTTGGTGTCATTTACATTAAATATTGTTGTGAAGTATGATCAAAGCAATCCTACTATTTATGGCTACTATTGAAAGTGTAGGTGCGGTAGGAACCATGAAATAATATTTGTCTAAATATATTAATATTTATAGTTTCAACATGTGCTACAACTAAATCAACTCCTATTTAATACTTCCCCTAAATTAGCTCTTTTACCGAGTGCCATAAGGAAGTCTCGCACCAAAGGCATGAACATGTTCATATTCAGAGTGACTGAGATAAAACGGATCCCGGGGAACTCCTGGCTCAGGTTGTACGCGTCGGTGGCGAAGCAGCCAAACCCTCCAAAACAGAGAACACCGTGAGGGATAATGCAGAACAAGTAGTTCCTGCCAGCGTCAAGGTCACTTGTCTTCACAAACTTGAGTGGGAAATAGTCACGGTAGTAGGTCCACCACTTCAACTTCCTCACCCACTCAATTCTGGAGACAAAACGACAAATATTAAGATAAGATGGAAGGAAGTAAGAGCAAAGATCAAAGTATTTGTAGTTCTTAAAACAATAAAGGCTTTTGGACAAAACGGATCTAAATATTGCTACTGTCGGTATATTTAATGTAATGTACATATAATCCAAACAGTCCTTGAATATTCCTCATGGCCATCATGGAATTGGACCAAAGCTCTCTCCTTTTAGCTCAATCCACGCAAACTAAATGTGACGGAAAAATGGATGTGCGCCACTGCACTCCAGCCACCAAAGTGTTGGGGAAGCCAAGGAAGAACAATTTTCAAAGTTTTCCAACTAGAGCTTTACTTGATCCCGGCTAGAGCTTTACATGATCCTGAATATACTTATTATATTTGATTGAGTGGTTTAATCAGCTGTTAGCATATATAGCTAATCAAATTTAACGTAAGGAAACCTAAATAAAAAGTCCAATATAATCTTTCCCCTAAAAACAATAAAACCCAATTGGTTGGGAATTTTTTTAAATAACTTTTGTTTTTTTCCAATCCTGGAGTATATGTACGTTTTCACATGCATTGGTTGATGTTTGAAATTAAACAAAGTTTGGAAGCTATTGAAAATTTCCAAATACGCTCGAATTGATATGTGTATTTGGGAGTTTATGGCTACACGGTACGTACCGCACTGCACAGTAAAAATGTGGATGAATTATATCTCAACGATTGGTCCGGTTGGTGCAGTGCGTATTCATGTAGCCACTTGCATTTAAAAACATGGCTTGTGTTCATCCGAAGCTTTATGGTGTGGTGAGAGTTGACTCCACTTAGCTGGTATTTTTCTGTGAAAATTTACTATTAAATGCCAATATGCCCTGAACAACCACTATTACTTTGTACTAACTCCTCTAGTATGTAAAGCAACTGACCTCCTGCCTCCTTGGTGTGGTGTTTTCCTGTCCAGCCACATCCAAGAGAGGTAGAAGAGAGCGAGCCAATATAATCTCGTGAAGATAATGACGTAGAGGATCAGCACCCAGCAGATTGGTCCAGCGAACACAATGAGGAAGAGCCAAGAGAACGCTGCTAGCATCTGCATGAAACTTAGCACAGGACATGTTCTCGAATCACATTCAGGTTCTGGCATCTGAAAAACCAATATTATCCGTATGAGTTATATAATATTATCATAAAAAGTGTGTGTTAGAAGAATTGGGGGAGAGATGAATTTTAACTGGAAACATTTGGTTTGCTAAACATGTGACCTTTGAGACTCTGTGTCAAGTATTGTCCTAGAAATAACTTCTCCATTAGGTCCATTCAACCTGACAACAAGAGTTCGCAAGAACACTTATGAAGATCGCATATAACTTTTTGCAGCATTTCCATAATCAAAGAGATTTTTTTCTTATCTTCCTTTGATATAGAAGGGCAAATTAATATTATATGACCTTTCCTACATACTACACACTGAAACATTCTTTGTCCGTTTACCAACCTCTGGAAAAACTAGCATCCTATTTTCATTTAAGGCTTTGTTTTAATCCTCTAATGACATTCTCTGAGCAAACAGATGCCCATTATCAGGATGTGATTTGTTAAATAGAGCACAGTAAGTTTTAATCTTATTTTTAACAAAAAAAATACACTTGCAATAGATATATCTACACTTTTAGCAGACGTTTATTCCCTTTTGTTTGTGCCTTACATACTGAATCCCAAGTCCCAACATTGTTTTAGAAATTCTTCAATCTCTTCCCTCATGATTTTTTGTAACGCTTTACTTATAAACAAATTCCAAGTAATACCCTAGGCATAGTACTATTCCCAAAGAACGGCTAAAGTTTAGTATACACTTCAACAAAACTAGCTCTAACGCTCAAATATACTATACGGTAAAAAACAATACCAAATTAGTAAATCTCGATTTCACTTCCTTCAATCAAGTTGTGGTATTGAATGATTATATAGGTGAAGTCTCACCGGAATAATCTTAATTGGCCACAGATGAAGTTGCATCAGGCACCAAACTTTCCACTATAAATATGAGGTTATATTAACTTAATTGGTAGCTATCCCTAAGGGCTTTCCTCTTCGTTAAACGTGTTTTCATGAGTCAAATTTTCTATTATAATTTAAAAAAAATCCAATCAACGTATCTAATGTCATCAGTATTATTTTCTAGCAAAAGAAACCGAGTTATTATATTATTTTGTGTCCACCTCTACTACTCAATGCTACTCGACCTCTATCTTGTTTACTGCTGCATAAATACGGATCGAAACATGCCTTTTTTCCATTATTAATAAATTCATATCCTTACACGGTCACCAGATGCAAAGTTATGGAATAAGATACCGGTCACCATTACTCAGGAATGATGCGTTAACATGAGGAATAATATTATAAAACACAGAAAAATTAATCAGTTTCGCAATGGCTCTATTACATCAAAGGGCTTAAGTGGACTCTGAATTGCATTTGACTCCAGGCTGCCATAAGGACTTTCACCACCAAGGTGTTTTGAGCACTACTAATTTGTACCATGGTACCTTGCAATACGATTTCCCTCCCAAGATGGATTGGGCACTGCTGCATTAAAGTACAATTTCCCTTCCAAAGTGTATTGACCCAAACCCAGCCTAGCCTAGCCTAACCTAGCGTAACCTATCTCCCCTTCTGATTTTATATTGCTAACTCTCAGTTGGATGGCTTTTACTAAAATGTCGTCTACTACATTATACTATGAAGTATCCAATATATATGTTTAAAACTTTTCTGGTAGCTAAGGTGCCCAATCTACCTGTCTACGATTATTTCTAGTCGAATTGATTGAGCCTTATCCATCAATCTTCTGCATATAGCGTGCTCAATTCACCCTCACACAACAACAAAATAAACTATTTCCAAATATAATAGTAAGCAAAGATAAATAATGTATGTTTCCTTACAATAATAGCTCAGGTAATAAAGAAAGAAGTTGAGTAGGATTTACCCATAGTTTATTGTAAGAATGGTCTCAAGTTCCCATTTCCCACCTTTTTAAGGAACCATTTTGGTATTAACTATTTATTAAGATAAGGTTTGCATTTTTAATTTAATAAGAAAATGTTTCTTATTGTGTATATATATTAATGCTAACAATGTTGTTTAGGTAAATATGAAATAAATATTTATATGTAGATAGTTGTAATATTCCAGTAAAGTGATTGACACTAAGCTGTGGTGACATTTTATCGTGGATTGAGGATGGAAGACGAAGATTGAGAGTAAACAACTGTAATAACCAAACAATGGCAAGGGTAGAAACCCAAGTAACATGACCGAGAAGATGATGGATATCGGGAGTGACGCTAGGCAAGCGGTATAAACCACGGATAAAGAGACCATTTATTTTGGTTGGAAGAACCTAAATTAAAATTTTGATTTTAATAAAGTTTCAACGCCACAATTTTAGCCCTGGCACCCGTACATTAATATAGCAATGAAAAGTGTTCGCATTCTTACAACGCAATGTATTTATTTTTTAATGTCAACTAAATACTCGTTGTGTGTATTCCAATTACGTTAATGAAGTATGTATGAGCCATTTACTTGGGATAGAGTAAAACAATTCTGGAAAATTCAACCCCAATGTACATTCACATTTCAAATACGGTCAAACCAGATACAATAGTTTGACATTTTAATTGTGCTACATAAGATTTGGGTTAATGAATTATATATATGAACTAAACAACAAGAAATGTTTTATTTGGTGGAAAAAGATGGATAGCCAAAACAAGAAGAGTGAAGAGATTAGTCCCTTAATTTGTAGCTGTATGGGATCAATCTAAAGATTTGAGAGCTGGTCACATGCAATGATCTACTTCTAGTTTAACAGGTTTCAAGAATGTCAGTAACCTGATTTAATCCTAAGGTAATCGGTCATAAACAAACGTTAGCATATTCAGGCTACGTGAATATACTAATAGAAATATTAGTTATAATCCCCATAACTCCCAAGATAGTCTTCATCTCATGGCCTAAAACCTAATTAGGGGATGTGAAATTCATAGTTGACCATACAAGTTGTTCTAGACTCTTAATGTAGAATCAAAATAGTGTGGTGTTAAACCACCAAGTGATTCAATGTAAAACTGTGACTGGTATTGACCAAGGTTATAAAAAAAACTACAATTTTTATCAACACAGCTAATAATCTCAACGCACGGTCAATTATCCTCTATATTAGATACACAAAAACTGTTGAACCAAAAATAATATTAAAATGTAGTTATCTCTATTATTTCTCTTAACAAAATCAGAGTTGGTAAAAATAAAGTATTTAACTTTAATATAACTAGCGCTAAATTTTGTTTTATTTTAGTAAATGTTTTCTAATAAAGAATTCAGAAAACCATACGACAGTGCGACGCCCGGTTCCAGAACTAGGTCATGTTCCATCCTATAGACAAGGTAAAAGGGTGCTTTAAGGAAAAAACCCGCATTCACGTAGAAAGGGGATGGGAAAACAACTGTGATAAATAATGTGTGGGAGAGCGCCTTCCAGGAAAATTAATTGGGATTGGAAAGTTCGACCTCGCATTTACATATTTCAAAGCTGATGCCTTAGCTAGAATATGTGGCCATTGGTTGAGGAATCGCTATTTGTGGGTATTCAACTATATAACTATAAATAATCAGAATAGATACTGTTCTGCCAACCTTGCCACTTCCCCTCTAGTGTCAACTTGTCTTCGTTTTCTTACTAGTTCACTTTACTATACAATTATCCATTTTGGTAATCTCTATTTAAATATACTAGACTATCAAGAGCATGAAGATCAAGACTATATTCTCGTTTGGGTATAATGAGGGCGCTATTTACTGGGTTGTTAACCCCCCCTCTCTCCCCACAAATATGGCTAAATTATCTCTAAGATATACTCTCCTAATTATTTATTCTCTATCGTAGTTAGTAGAATGCGTTTAACTAGAATTATTAGGGAGAGATCATGGGAATAAAGTTTGTTAAGATTATGATAGTTGTCACGACGAGAAACAGGATTAGGAATGATGTCATCCGGAATAGAATGAGGATACATGTAGTGCATGAGATAGTAGAGGGAGCAAGGCCGAGATGGTATGGTCATATAATAAGAATGAAAAAGAAGAGAACATCAAATATTATGATGGACATGAAGTATATAGGAAAATAACCACACTGGAGATCAAGAAAGATATGGGAAAAGACAAAACCAGAATGTGTGTAAAAGAGAGGAGAATAATGTAAGCGATTTAAGGTGAGAAACTGATGTAAGTTAGAGGGAAAAGGGAACATTTGACTAAACTGAGCCAGCCACAGGCTGAAAAAGTTAGTGGTGGTAATGGTGGTTAGCTAGACGCAGTCAGTAGAAATTATTAGCTAACTTGTATTAAACGATTTACAAATTATCTCAACTCTAGAACAGACAACACTTATTAGAGGGAATCCACCAATTCTTACTTTCCCACTATCTTACAGGTAGAGAAAGTATTGTAATCATTAAAACATCGTACTCAAGATTTTGATGAAGTTTGACGTTTTATGAGCCCCCGAATGCGAAAAAGTAGTTTTTGAATGTCAGTCCGTCTGTCTTTCCATCCGTTCATCCATTTGCCTGTACCTCGGAGTAAAGCCTAAATTATTGTATCGATCAGTCTAAGACTTGGTATCTAGGGTTTTCATAGGGTTGCCCCAAAGAGTCTTTGGGCTTGGATATCTAAAACTAAAATTAAGGGTAGTTTACGGAAGGGCAAAAAGAAATTGATTTTTTTAAATTGGCTCAAAATATTTTAATTAATTTTCATTTCTAAGCATCGATTGATACTATAAACAAAATGGCTACTTTTGTAGCATGTCACTTAATTCAAATGACATCTACAAGCTATAATCTGTAAGAAATGCTAAAATAATATAAAGAATCCGAAGAAGAGATTTGAAATTGATATATTCTGCAATAATATAATCTGTGTTCTAATCACATTACGTGGATGTTCCTGGATTCGATTACCATGCTTTCACCAACTGTTCTGCAAGTATGGTGGAGTAGAAGGCGTGACAGTTTCAACGGACGTCTAAGCCCTTGAACTCAACATTGAAGAAAGACCATAATATCACAGGTCCGACGCCACGAGCTACGAACACTACTCCCCTAGCGGACTTCCTTGGCAACTCTTTCTCCACTGCTCCAACCCCCCC
>CABFVZ010004474.1:0-21642 GCA_902151445.1 Timema monikensis | reverse complement strand
CCCCCCCCCCTTTGCCTTCCCTTTTTATTGTTTACATGCCCAATTTGCTAGTCAGAAAAAGAGTATATAATGGGCTATCCCTAGGTTCACATTTTGTAGTTCATCTTTGGATATCCTCTGCTCCAGAACCTGAAGAAGATACTGCTGACCACGATGGTTAGGACGTGGGTGTCACCACATCGACGCTGAGGGAATCTTCTTTATTGATGCAAGTATTCATTAAATTTCCAAGTTCTTCAGACTTGTTGAAGTAGTCTTTAAGACAATTTTTACCTTTCTATGTCCTTCGGATTTAATGTAATTTGTCGGAATAACAATTGTGTTTCCAAGTCCTTCAGACTTGTTTAGATAGTCTATATGACTATGTTTTCTTAGGCGCTAACTTTAAGCCTCCTATTATCTATGAGTTCTTTATTTCATTTTGAGTCCTTATGACTTCACTGTATGTCATTGCACCGAGAACGTCATGTTCACGTGTTCAAATTTTGTATGACTACACACAGGTTGTCTAACACCTTTATTTAAGGACCTAGCTAGGTCAGTATCTCACAGCATTCTTGCCACCCTTTTTTCTGTGATACTATTTTGGGTGCGTAAAGTACGGAACACGGCTAGTTTAAATAGTGGCCTGCACAGAGAGTATGTTCATTTGCCCCTTGTTGGCACCTCAATGGTACAAGTATTTAAAGTTAGTGTGTACTAGATTTGATGTATACCCCAGGAGTGGGTGGTGGTATAAATGTACTATTGAGTGCTCTGGCAGTACCCACTGGGAAAGGACCAGCCATAGTACAACTTTTAGTCATCGACTGATGTAACTGATATACGGTCATCTTACCGTTTATTATTTTGGATGTCATTCCTTTGTCTAGTCAAGCTGGGTAGCTTGGCCGACATGTAACTTGTAACTCTAAAACTATAGGATTCGCCGGTTTGCTTTATATGTTGCTAACTCTCCATGTTCTCTTTTTAGACCTTTCTGGTGGAAGTCTGGCGCTAGCCCGGCTGTCTTGCAATCCTATACCCACTATCAACTTAACTTCCATTTGACTGTTGCCGTGTCGCCTTGAACACATTCTTTTCCCGTGATTCGGGTAGTTCCTATGTTTTTAGAGTAATGGTTAAGTCCTATCATTAACTGTTGTAACCACATATCACCATTTTTGTTATTTATATAATAAAGCTATTTTTGTTACCTATTCAATTATTTAACACTTATGAAATATGTATCCCTACCTACCTGCCTACATATATAGATAGAGATATGAGGGAGGTGCTAGACTAATTTTTTCGGCAAAATGACTTTAAGGGTTCCGGTATGATTAGTAATTTAACATTTTGTATCACATCTCCGCAATTATTTGAGATATGAAATTACTTATCATTGAAAATAAATAGGTCATGATACAAACATTTTATTTTAAACATATTTTCATATAAAAAAAATTAAAATCAAACACATACACACATATATATACATATATAAACTTTTTGAAATATAAAGGTCAAGTAATGAGACCGTAAAAAAATCTAACCATATATATATATNATATATATATATATATATATATATATATATATATATATATATATATATATGGATATCGAAGTCTCATGACCCCCTGAACCCTAAAAAGTTGCTTTTGCAATGCCGTTTGTCTGTGTGTCTGTCTAACCCTAAAATTAATAATATTTTAATAAAGAGCGAAGAAAGAAAAGGTAACAATAAAAAATAAACCACTTTTATTTGAAATATATATTCATAAAAACAATGGTTTCGGATATATTGGCAAATATATTAATACAGTTTTGTGAGCTTTAGTTGTAAAGAGATACTACTTAAGTTTTAACGCAATAATTCTATAATTCTATAGAGTAAGTAGATAAGTAATTCAAAGAGTGTGTATTCTCTTTTCTTTAACCTCTTAAGGGAAATGGTTATACAGCAATGGCTATGATATATCGCTATTATTTTAGACTCAATAGTAAATAATTACTGTTTTTATTGGTTTAAATTTATAAATGAGGAATTTAATAAAAATGCGTTAAACATAAGATGTGTAAACCCTAATAGAATATCCAAATTTTTAACCAAAGGTCGAAATTTTAATACGAGGTATTGATCCTTGAGGAACCAATTTTGATCTCTTTTTGTTGGTTCAAATATACTAGTGAGGACTTTAATTCTTTAAAAAGAATATCAGAAAATCAAAATCCTAGACCCAAAAAATGTTTAACGTAAGTATAACGCAATTTTTTCACGTGTTTATTATTTCATTTCTCATACGAATTTTGAGTAAATACCTCTATTCATTTTTAAGCAATGGATTGAGAAAGTCCGTACAATTTAAACTGATTGTTTTAAGGAAGGTCTACACTTGGGAAACTCTAAATGAACCGAAATAATCGTTGATATTTACTTAGATAAGGCATTGTAGTTAGTGTAAGTTTTGTTTTCCCGGTATTTTCCAGGCAAGCTCTAGGATATTTGTCAGTTCAGTGTGGCTTCATCGTCGATTGAGGCTGTGCAAACATTGTATTGCAGGTAGCCACGCTGAAATCTGAGTACCATAACTGGCCGTTGAAATAATGGTTATATTGGGTTAATATTAAGTAATTTAACTTTTATTGAATTGGTTTTTATTTAATATTAAATATATTATAAACGAATGCATTATTAATTTCACAACTTAATTACTATAAACATAAATATTACGAAAGATTAAATTATAATTTGATTTCAACTTTTTACCTTTAATAACTATTGTTCATAGATTTGGAAACAGTCTTACCACAATAGTTTTAAAGCAATAGCGGCTATATTTTACACCAGATTCCAGCTATATTTTACACCAGAGTCCAGCTACATTTTACACCAGAGTCCATCTATATTTTACACCAGAGTCCATCTATATTTTACACCAGAATCCCGCTAAATTTTAACCAGGGTTCAGCTATATTTTACACCAGAGTCCAGCTACATTTTACACCAGAGTCCAGCTACATTTTACACCAGAGTCCAGCTATATTTTACACCAGAATCCCGCTAAATTTTAACCAGGGTTCAGCTATATTTTACACCAGAGTCCAGCTATATTTTACACCAGAATCCCGCTAAATTTTAACCAGGGTTCAGCTATATTTTACACCAGAGTCCAGCTATATTTTACACCAGAATCCCGCTAAATTTTAACCAGGGTTCAGCTATATTTTACACCAGAGTCCAGCTACATTTTAAGATGGAGTGGTCGTTTACCTTGGTTCTTATAATCTCGGTATGACTTCTTTTAATGAGTTATTTAATTTGTATTCTTCTTCAAATTATTTGAATTTGTGTCATTGGAAATCGACCAATTCAAACTTGTTGGTAGGTACCAGAACCTTATTTGTTTCTCCATCCGGTTAGGCCAGCCATTCTGTATAGTTAGCTTAGTGAACTGTCATCGCGGAAGGAAGAAAATTAACTGTCGGTAACTAGGCTATATATTTAAACATTACCAAAAAATGTCCCCTTTGTGTGCTGTGTAGAAAGCGTTTTGAAAGTGTGATTCCGGCACACATAATAAATTACATTTTAACCACACGGAGGTCTTAATAATTTACACACATACATAACCTTATGCATTTACCTGAGTATATTAATTACAATTACATGTATACATCTAACTAAAATATATTAAACACGTCATTTTCATTTATTTTCATGAGAGTTATTTTTTTATTATATTAATAAACACCTTATATAAACATTATAACTGCGAGTGTTTACTGAAAATAATATATTATATATAGCCATTTACAAATTCAATTCAATTTAAAATTCTATATTAAAGCCCACCTACTAACGAAAAGTACGTTTAGCTATGAAACTAACTCCCGTTGGGGTAGTAGTCCTTACCACTCACTAGACACTTGAAAGAGAGTTTATACCTAGACTTCCAAGTGAAGCGACCTCGTCCCTTCCTTCTACATTCACCATTCCATGACAGTGACACTCACTATCCATATTACCACTCACTAGACACTTGAAAGAGAGTTTATACCTAGACTTCCAAGTGAAGCGACCTCATCCCTTCCTTCTACCTTCACCATTCCATGACAGTGACACTCACTATCTATATTCCTAATATTTTAATTTATTAAAACAGGACTGTTCAATATACCTTGACCTCAATGTATCCATGTAAACTACCCGCTTCGGTGGCTGTATGGTCTATGGCGCTTGCAATAGACTAAACTGCCAACTAAGGGAATATCAAGGTTTGAATCTAGTTCGGATGTACTAAGAATTTTTAAATGTTTTTCCACTCTCCTTCCACTAAAATGTGGTTAAACTTTCTCTAAATATAGCCTTCTTAATCCCTGAAACAATTGGCGTAATTTGTACATAAGCGTATAGCCCAAACGGGCAGTAAGACTCATTGCTAAAAAAATATATATAAATTACACGCTGGTTTTTGTTAGCTCTCCGTTTGTGATTAGTACGATCAAATATATTAGCTAACTACCTTTATAACACCCAGGAATTGAACTGTGGAATCTTGCTAGTATCAGATTAACTTCATTAGCAGTAGATATTTCCTCAAAATTATTGGAGTGGATTAAAAAATAATTATTAATTCTCATTACTGTCACGCTACCTGGTCCATGTTAAAGTAAGAGTTATTTGTCTCAATGGAAATTACGGAGAACATTTGCTTCGAGGTGATCTTCAGCTTATTTATCCTGAATCTGCTAGAACTAATATTGAAGTGATTAACTTATCCAATCTTCTTCAATGCAATTTCTCCCAACTGTACGTTTGTGTCACCAACTCTTTACAATCCACATGAAGACTATGATGGCACTCCTCTATCCAAGAAGATCTAACCCTCAAACTTTAGCATCAATTGATTACTCCCGTTGGTGTTTCTTACCCTTTTAAATATGATATCGTTCCCCGATTGTACTGCCAATAATAGCAGATTTTGTTCAGGGTTTTTACTCTTTATTTCCTCAAAATAAGCTTAATAAACAGCTATAGTGTCGTCACCATTAGTTAATGAAAGTTCAATTTGGTTCACTCAATAATTCCTCTCAATAATATCTCTGGTCTTACATAACTCTCCAGCCTGCGCATCATTTGTTCTTCATGTACCAGGTCTAGGGAGGGATAATTAATTAACATTCCCCTGACACCTTTTTTTTTTCTTATAGTGGTAGTCCTGTTTAAGCTAGCGTTTCTTAAATACGGGCTGCTGTGATGAATTTAACTAATTTTTCTCCTGTACACGTCCTAGATTAGAACCTTAGTAGTTTTCTGAGTAACTAGAATACTCCTCACGTGCACCCATTGCCCTTGCAATATTAATATTTTCATCATGGATCCGTCTTATATTCTTAGAGAGTGACGTTTACACTTGGTCCACTGCTGTATGGAAAGGTATATTTGGCCTGACTCCTTTTATTACTCAGCAGCCCTCCTCCCCTTCAACAGGTTCTTCTCTCACCCTGTTCCCCGTATTATTGCTAATGTTCCAGTTCCATTGTTTTATTTGACCCTTGCACCTCACCTTGGGGTTAACACCTTTGCACCCCACACTGGGGTCCTCTGAACACCAATAATATTAAACTTATTGTTTTGTTAAAATTTAAGGCTAATTTTAAACTTATAGCTAATAAATAAATCCTCACCTTAGATTTGTGTGATAAAGAACACCATTTTTTTTCCAAACTTAAAAATATAAATCCTTTTTACAAAGAAAATTAGTACTCTTTGTTTTCACAAATAAAAATAAAAATATTTATATTTGAGTAGAAAAACTATTTTTGCTCTTTAAACTAAATAACATTATAAAGTGATTTAAAAATTTGATTCTTGTACTTGTAAATAAAAATCAGTTAAACTAAATTTAAATGCACACAGAACACAGCTTTCTTTACTCTATGGTGATCGGAAATAGCTTGGCGACAACTCTCGGAGACAAATTTGGTTTATGGGTCCTTTTGTCTCGGAAAAAGAACGCAACCGACTGGACTTCTTGTTTTGTTGAGGAAGTTTAGAAGGACCTCAAGTTGTAACCTAGAATTTTCATCTAAGTTTATTTTTAAGTTACCCGCCTCAGTGGTGTAGTTGGCTAACGCGCGTGTCGTGTTAAGCTCTACTGCTGAAGATGGGGAGATAGAGGTTCAAATCTCGGTCGGGTGAACTGGGGGTGGTTTTTCCTAAATGGTTTTCCACTCTCCCTCCACGCAAATGTGGGTTCACTTCCTATAATTTAACCTTCCCAATTCCTAATCCATTAGCGTAATTAGTACTTAAAGCATATAACCCGAACGGGTAGTAAGACGCGGTGCTAAAATTATTTTTAAGTTTTTTGGTTAAGTTGTTTTGTTAACGCTGAGGTGTAAATATGGTTCCAATAAACTTCATGACAGCTATTAAAGAAAATCTCTCCCGCTGATATTTATTTCTAAGATTCAAATTATACTAAATATCACATAAGCATTGACACCAGTTTGGTCCAACATTCAACAAAATATTCTTATGGGCCATCATCTAGCTGCACTAGCAGTTGTGTATGTATGACACGGTTGGACAAAGGTATTTCTGTCGCCTTTAGTTTTACCATAATCTTCAGTCATTCACTAAAGCTATGCAGGACATCCTTAAATATAAATGTGCCTGCCCTGATGACGTACATCCTTCAGCATTCAATCCCTCTGGGTTGACGATACTGGCTATATTACAAGCATTGTCAATATGTCACGTGCTGGTGACGTCATGGGCTTTACTGTAGTTGCTGATAGTGCCCGTTTGGCTTGACCTGTATCAACACTTTGATATCCATTTTCCGGATGATTTACCTGATCTGTCAACAATTACTAAGACATTCCTAACTCCTGGTAATTTGCCTCCACCCGTGAATTTAAGGTTGTTAGTGCTTTGTCCAAATGTTCTTATTTACGTATCATGGCGTCTTGTTTTTTCGATTAGTCCATCTAATTTAGGTCTTTGTTGGTTATGTGCTTCTTAAAGGGGTAGTTTATAGTATTCTGTAATCTTGGCATTGTGTAGATTTTTTATCTCAGTCCTAATCATCCCTAAATCCTCTTGAAGTTGACTTCGGGATCCTAACAACTTATTAAATTTTTTATTTATTTTTTCCTGTAAACGTCATATTTCCTCAGTTTGTGAGTTCATCCTTTTCATTGCTATAATCTCCAGTCGTTCCATCTGTTTCTGATGCCTTTTACATACTATTAATTACATATATCATAATCACCGGGATGTCAACATGTTTAGGAGGTGTCTTGGTCATCTCCCCAAGGGTACGGCCAGACTGAGCGCGCGAGCGACTAAAATATAAAATAGAACACATTGGTTGTAATGGGAGGTGGCCACACTGGAGCGAGCGAGCGAGTTCTATTTTTCAAGCGCGCGCGCTCGATCCGGTACAGTCTAGTTTACAGGCGCTAAGCAATATTATTGTATGTTGTTTCATTGAGTGCTAGGGAAACTTCTCATTTTGACATGATATTTGACTTTTTTCTATCAGTGATAGGTTTAGCACACTTGCTATTAATGGCCTAATTTAATTGGTAAGACCATAAATAATATAATGTATATATGTAAACCCGATATATTAAAATACTTCAATATTATAATCAAAGTAGGCCTTTACAAATAAGAATCACCATTAGTTTGGAGAGAGTATGAAAAAACCACAACAATAAATAAGTTTTAAAAATCACCTTCAGTTCACACAATATTTTCTGTAAGAATTTTCGAGGAGCAAAGATGTACCAAGTGTCTTTGACAGAGACATCTTCTCTAACGAACTAACCCGCCTCGGTGGCGTAGTCGTGTTGAGCTCGACTGCTGAGGACGGGGAGATCGAGGTTCGAATCTCGGTCGGGTGAACTGGGGTGGTTTTTCCTAAATGGTTTTCCACTCTCCCTCCACGCAAATGCGGGTTCACTTTCTCTAATTCAACCTTCACAATTCATAATCCATTAGTGTAATTAGTACTTAAAGCGTACAACCCGAACGGGTAGTAAGACACGGTGCTAATATTATATATTATATCTAATGAACTAGGGTCTGCTAATTACGCGCTCGCTCGCTCGCACGCTTGTCAGTTTGGCCGAACCCTAACCCACCATGTGGCGTGAATCATAGTCAGACTTCTACTTTTGGCATCTAAAACGTCAGTAAAAAGTGTTTACGTTATACTCGGCTACAGACTCCCCGGGTTGTACTAGATTAATGGTCAGAGAAAGCCTCTCCTTCGTCAGAAATTCCAGCTATCTACTTACTGCTTATTGCTTTTGAGTGGCCATATTGCTGATTACAAGTGTATGCTGTCTTGTCACCCAACCTGTTTTCTTTGGGTTTATCCATCCCTATTCTTCCCAAGAGATACAACGGTACCTTGCCATAATAACCAGGACAGACTCGTATCGAGAGCAACCATCATCAACAAATAGATCCTAACCACTTATCTTTATTCGGACTTCATGACTAAAAATAATAAGTCTATTAGTTTTATCGTTTTCACCGTCGATTTCACAAAATAGAAATTACTTACTTAACAGATTACACACTATTAAATCAGATTTTAAACCTGATTATAATTTTTTTAAATGTGCTACATTTGGAAACCAAGTCCTACCTCTTCTTAAAATGGCAGAGGCTACATTTTAAACAAGAGTGGTTACAATATTTGAGGATATAGTGACCGTTTCCATCAGATCAGTCCCAAGAACACATCTTAGCTACCAGTCATTCTTGCCTTTCTTCACCTGGTTTGTATTAAACCAATGTGAACTTGCCAAGTGCAGGCTGTGACCAAGGTAGCAAAAGCTTTTTTAGGTTCTCCTTCACGTTGGTTAGGCCGTCAGCTGTGTGTTGTCATTTTAATGACTCCGACAGGGAGAGAACACTACTCTGTGTTGTCATCTTAATGACCCCCACAGGGAGAGGAAACAAATCAGCAGTCGGGTTCTACCTATTTAAACATTACCGATAAAATACACTTCTCAAAACTTTCAGGTGTCTTCTTTGTTTGAAGAGTGAAGCTGCAATGAATAAGGAAAATTAATTAAAAAGTAAAATAACTATTCGATGGTTTTAGGCATTAGTAAGGCTATAATTCAAGGACGTGTACCCACATTTGTGTGGAGGGAGAGTGGAAAACCATTTAAAAACTCTTTCTGTACACCCGACCGAGATTCGAGCCTCGATCTCCCAGCCATTGGTCTACACTACTGCGAGAGTAGAGCCTTAGACCACGTGGCCACCAAAGCGGGTCAAATAAATGTTAAAGTGATAATGTGAAAGAAAAACATACATTTTAACTATTCATACAAATAAAAACCACTGCGTTGGGATTTTCTCTGCAAGTCCAAATAACGTGCTAGAATTTGATTTGTCAATATGGGGGTGGTCCTAAGTTTAGGCCCAGTCTATTGTTATTGTCGAGAGTGGAGTGAAAGATTAGAGGTCTAACACTAGAATGTAAACCAAAATATGCCTTCACGCGTCTTAATAATAGATATAACACAATTGTCGTGAGAAAAAACCTCCTTTAGAGCGACTTTATTGTGACTAGCTGTGAGGACGAGTGGAATATAAATGCTGAAGATACTGGCAGGAATTTCCGTCAAGGAGATTGTTGTGTCTGCACTGGTGTCTGGAAAGAGGGTAGGAGGGAACGGCAAATAAAATAATTTTTAAGTTTGAATTACTTGACAGTCTTTCCCCTATAGATTAAGACTAACCAAAAAACTAGAGACTAAACGTGCCTCTATAAAACAAAGCTTATTTAAACAATATTAAAAATCTATCCACAACTCCAACTTCTTGATTACACAACGAGTGCTCGTACACTTTAAAATCATTTCAACACAAGAAAATTTTAACATTTCTACTATTGTTCTTACTTGTTATTACAACTAAAGTAGAAACTATATTACATTGCTATTTTTGTATGTAACCCTTATTCCTTTATATATTTCATATCTTGAAACTTCTCTTATTCGTATTATTAACGTATCAAGATTACAGTTTATATAACTTTGAGTGTGGAATGCCAGGCCTCCACCGTGGTTCGGATTCTACGTTAAACTGTAGGTCCCTCATTTCATCTCACTATAACCCTACCATTACACATTAGCGTAAGTGCGTATAACCCGAATGGGTAGTAAGACGCGGTGCTAATAATAATATATAACTTTGAGACGAATTTATTTTGTTTTGCATCACAGCACTATAATAAGCTTACTGCTTAAACGATAGTACAAGTGTTGGTATAAACTCAGGATATGATGTCATTGTTAATGGGCAATATAGCACAGCTGGAGGAGTCAATTTGGACAAGGAGTATCCAGTAATATGGTCAATCTATATTTTTAAACCATTTTACTTGTTTGATATATTTGTTCTATAGTGTAATATAATTAGTCTACGGTAATATTTTGCAAGGTTTTTTAAACAGCCTAATTCTTATATCTACATAGAATATTTAATTTTGTTCATGCACCACCCCGTATTATGTTTGTCGTTATTTTTAAATGAGCCTTTAGAAATCTGTTTAAAAAAACTCTATTATGTAAGGTTAGGAAAAAGAAAAGAAAAATCAAGCAAAATGGTCCAACGTTAAACATAACAAGAACATGTCGTTTGAGAAATGAAGACAATCAATTTAATTATATACATACACACACATACAATCCTGGCATGTTACACATAGCTAGCTACTGGGGCCTAATTGTGTATCGTATTTGAGTTCTGGCAGGAGTATGAGGCACGATGTTTTGTTTCGCTTACTTAGTTATTTATACAGTTGGTAAAACTAGTTAGTACTGTCAAGACAAATGAAATAATGTCACTTAAATAAACGAGAGAATCGTAACTTGGTTTACATGTTGTAAATTGTATTTTGTACGTCAAATACCGTACTGATTACAATGTCGACGACTAACAGGTATTCTATAAGGAAGGCTGCTTTTAGGAATATGCAATAATGACTGATTGATGAAGAGACCGGGGTTCAATCCCAACCAGGTGTAATAGTAGTAGCTCATTCAATTGGTGAGATTATATAGTTTTTTCTGGTGGAATGCTTACCCATATTTTTCCCAACGCGTGAATAGTATTATATCGGGTTATACGCACTTACGCTAATGTGTAATGTTAGGGTGATTGTGAGATTAAATGGAGGACCTACAGTTTGGCGTGGAATCCGAACCACGGTGGAGGCCTGGCATTCCCCACATTTACAAGATGTCTTGTCAGAGGTGAAGGAAGGGTCTGGCAATCAGATAAATCTGTGCCGGGACCGAGGATTGCAGCACAGAAGTCTGACACCCTATCCCTAGACCACCAGGTCACCGATAAGCGTGAATAGTACGCTTTGTGTAAATATCATATACATAGTTTCATTGTTATCTCTTACTCCAAACATTACTTATTATTCACAATCGACACCAAAAATATGCGGGGATGAATTTATTTGTTTGAAAACTTTAATATATTCTAATGAATTTACACAAACCAAACTCTAATGCATATTGATTAGTTTGTTTAGTACAACGTAGTATAATAAAAGGTACAATAGAACTAAATACCCCCAACATGGCGTCCAAAACATTTCATTGCACAATAGTTATATGTGGACTATTATAAACTATCTCAAACTATTAAAACCTAAACTTCTACCCATCAAAAAATAAATAGTTTGGTTAATTGAAGATGGTCAATTTTGTTAAAATAGAATATTTAAAGTTTTCCAATTATATTTAATAAGTATGAATAGAATAGAACCTATGTAATATAATAGTAATGGGACCAAGGATTAAGATGGGATGATTATTAATACCGTACCTAGGACCTCAACCTAATTAATAGCCCACAAATCCCTTTGTCTCCTTGGAATCGTCATTGTCAGTTTCCAGCTGGGTGGACGTAACACCAACAGTAACACCTTGCACGTGTTCCCATCCAAAACACTTCCAACACTACTACACAAAAATGCTCAAAGAGATATTTTGTATTGATAGGCTTATGGTTATTAAATTTAATACAATAATGATTTAATTAGTCAGTTTTCTGCATGCTTAATTTACATTTAATACACGAACTAAAATTATATTTAAGGAGTTTTTGAGGTTTTGCTACTTGTGATAATAATCAGCCTCTAACTCACTCAACACCAGATATTTCAACTGGGATGATTGACCCACTTGGGATGTTTAGAATACACTATAGTCGTCATCTGACTGCTGGAAAAGCTATCATATCTAAATTAACTTATTATTACGCCAAGACACGTGGTCTGCACCTGTCATTTTTTATAAATCTAATCTATACATATGCAATAACATTATTAATTTAATAAAATATATTAAATATTGGCAATAAAACAATATGTTTGTATTTTCTAAGGGCCCTTTCATGAAAATGGGACCGTAGAGCTATATCCTAGCCATGGATACTGGGTATAAAGGGGGTATCAACTACCCTCGCTCTACCCATACCCAGATTTATAATCATACTACATATTTCAAACAACTTTCTCATAAATAAATGAAGTGTTTGGTTTTTTTTATATATAAGCTGAATATGTTAATAGCCCACGTGACCCGCACCGGTGGGTATGCAGACTAGGAGGCAAAATCATACAGGAATTTGTTAGTGACCTGGAGTTGGAAAAGGTAAATACTTTCTAGATGATTTATCACTCTTCCTTTACACTAATTACAATACAGATCCTTTATTCCAGTAGTGTAACCAATTAAAATACACACAGTGCGGGCGGACAAGTACAGTCCATCACCAAAGGAGTGGTGGTAACCGACAGCTAGCAGATGTAAAGGAAATTAAAAGAAAAACACAATTAAAAACAAATTGTTTGTTGTGAAAGTTTGGCTACCAAACATGACAACAAATCATCATTTTATGGTCTTGCAGGTCAAATGGTATGTAAAATGGATATATTGAAGTAGATCTGTTAGTTTTTGATTGCATTCATCCGTAAAAAGAGCACAATAAGGTATGGCGGTAGAATTATTATTATTATTATTATTATTAGCACCGCGTCTTACTACCCGTTCGGGTTATACGCACTTACGCTAATGTGTAATGGTAGGGTGATTGTGAGATGAAATGAAGGACCTACAGTTTAACGTGGAATCCAAACCACGGTGGCGGCCTGGCATTCCCCACATTCACAAGATGTCTTGCCAGAGGTGAAGGAAGGGTTTGGTAATCCGATAAATCTGTGCCGGGACCGAGGATTGAACCCCGGCCGCCAGCACAGAAGTCTGAGACCTTACCACTAGACCACCAGGTCACCTATGGCGGTAGAAAAATTTCAGAAAATCTTTGTGTTGGAAGACGCAAACTGAACTTTCTACATTGGTGGACAAGATGTCATGAATTATAATCTCAATGCTCTCGAACAATTAATACTAAATTAGAACCCGCCTCGGTGGCGTAGTTGGCTAACGCGCTTGTCGTGTTTAGCTCGACCGCCAAGGACGGGGAGTTTGAGGTTCGAATCTCGGTCGGGTGAACTGGGGTGGTTTTTCCTAAATGGTTTTCCACTCTCCCTCCACGCAAATGCGGGTTCACTTCCTCTAATTCAACCTTCCCAATTCCTAATCCATTAGCGTAATTAGTACTTAAAGCGTATAACCTGAACGGGTAGTAAGACGTGGTGCTAAATATTATTATTATTATTATTACAAAATTAAATTTACTTCGAAGGAAAATTTAATAATGAGTAAGGTGTAGCCCTAGCTAAATGTTTCCTAATTCATGCATATTTGGGTTTTTAATATAGACTTATAATAAAAAAATGAAACCCATAAGAGATATGTGATAGCATAATCGGTAGAGTGATAGGCACGTAATGTTTGAAGAACAGGGTTAAAATCCCGATCTGGTTGCTATATTTCTATGTCTACACAAGTAGTTGAAAAATACATCCCTTGATGTACTTTAATAAGGGAAAGTAAATCTCATTTCTTCTTTATCTGTCAGAGAAGGCTCTTGTGGAAAAATTGGAATGTAGTTTATTGTTCTAATTATTACAATTTTAATGCTTACATAATTAAAATATTAAATGACTATTTTGATTTAAAATTCAATTTTATTAAAATTATCTATAACTCTGGTTAACAAAATGATCCCAAGATAATGATGAATAGGTCTATTTGATTATGGTATTTCTGTGTATATTAGTCATTATTTAGATTGTAAAACGTATTAGTAAACAGTTTCACGAGAGTTCATTATAAATACAGTAGTCCCTCAATAGTATGAGATTCATGGGACAGAATATGTAGAATAACAGAAAACCTAGAATAACATGGGAGAATTTAGCAAAGCAGAACTTAAGATAAACTCACAACTGAATAAATAAAAGAGACAAAAAGAATTGACAAAAAACAGTGACATACACATTGCGATGAATTTAGTTTGATTTTAATTGGAGACAAGTTATTTGAAAACTCGTTTTGACTTAATGGAGGGAAAAATGTCTAACAATAATTATATTTACAGCCTTAGCCCGTTTAATTATTAAAGACACACGTCAGTGGCCAAATGGTCTAAGGCGTCACTCTCGTGTTAGACCGGCGTGCTGACGGTGAGATGAGAGTTTGAATCCTTGTCGGGTATAATCAGGGTGTTTTTTCCTGAATGGTTGCAAATGCAGTAATATTACCTCTAAAAGGGCTATGTTATACTATTCTGGTGTATTCCTAGTTCATCTTGTGTTCATCATTTCTTAAAAGATTTGGGTTAGAATTTTAGATTGGGGGTCTTAAGGTAAAATGAAGATATTGATCAGAGATTCTGATTTCTTAGATAGTGGATTCAACCCAACTCTAATTTAAAGGAGATTAAAGTTTGGGAAACCTCGTGACAGAGGGGTGCATGATAATAAATTTTTATAATTATGACACTCCAAAGTGTTGTTCAACACCTAGATTAATTTGTTTGTGATCTATCTTCATATTTAAACTAATAAAGTAGGAATGATGAATGTATAGTCTAAATAAAATGTACACTGAGATGAATGAAGTGAGAGTGGGAAGACATTCAGAGAAAAACACTCTCAGTGACTGGGAATTGAACTGGATCTCCCCATCACTGGGAATTGAACTAGATCTCCCCATCACTGGGAATTGAACTGGATCTCCCCATCACAGGGAATTGAACTGGATCTCCCCACCACTGGGAATTGAACTAGATCTCCCCATCACTGGGAATTGAACTGGATCTCTCCATCACTAGGAATTGAACTGGATCTCCCCATCACTAGGAATTGAACTAGATCTCCCCATCACTGGGAATTGAACTAGATCTCCCAATCACTGGGAATTGAACTAGATCTCCCCAACACTGGGAATTGAACTAGATCTCCCCATCACTGGGAATTGAACTAGATCTCCCCATCACTGGGAATTGAACTAGATCTCCCCATCACTGGGAATTGAACTAGATCTCCCCATCACTGGGAATTGAACTAGATCTCCCCATCACTGGGAATTGAACTAGATCTCCCCATCACTGGGAATTGAACTAGATCTCCCCATCACTGGGAATTGAACTAGATCTCCCCATCACTGGGAATTGAACTAGATCTCCCCATCACTGGGAATTGAACTAGATCTCCCCATCACTGGGAATTGAACTGGATCTCTCCATCACTAGGAATTGAACTGGATCTCCCCATCACTAGGAATTGAACTAGATCTCCCCATCACTGGGAATTGAACTAGATCTCCCCATCACTGGGAATTGAACTAGATCTCCCCATCACTGGGAATTGAACTAGATCTCCCCATCACTAGGAATTGAACTAGATCTCCCCATCACTAGGAATTGAACTGGATCTCCCCATCACTAGGAATTGAACTGTATCACCCCATCACTAGGAATTGAACTAGATCTCCCCATCACTAGGAATTGAACTGGATCTCCCCATCACTAGGAATTGAACTGTATCACCCCATCACTAGGAATTGAACTAGATCTCCCCATCACTAGGAATTGAACTGGATCTTCCCATCACTAGGAATTGAACTGTATCACCCCATCACTAGGAATTGAACTAGATCTCCCCATCACTAGGAATTGAACTATATCTCCCCATCACTAGGAATTGAACTGGATCTCCCCATTACTAGGAATTGAACTGTACCTCCCCATCACTAGGAATTGAACTATATCTCACCATCACTGGGAATTGAACTAGATCTCCCCATCACTGGGAAATGAACTGGATCTCCCCATCACTGGGAATTGAACTGGATCTCCCCATCACTGGGAATTGAACTAGATCTCCCCATCACTTGGAATTGAACTGGATCTCCCCATCACTAGGAATTGAACTGTATCTCCCCATCACTAGGAATTTAACTAGATCTCCCCATCACTAGGAATTGAACTGTATCTCCCCAACACTAGGAATTGAACTAGATCTCCCCATCTCTGGGAATTGAACTAGATCTCCCCATCACTGGGAATTGAACTGGATCTCCCCATCACTGGGTATCTAGTCTGATGTGAGTGTAACTCTTTCAACAATGTGTCCACTTATGGTTTTACCAAAGCTTGGTATGATAAAATATACATTTAAATCAATAAACAAATACTTATTTAGCCAAAATTATGTGAATATAACCCCACTAAACATTGTTTATTTTAATTTAGCAATATATTACTTAAATAAACAAATTACAATTTATTTGTATCTGGTTGTGGTATGTAACGTATTCTTGTGAACCGACTGATACCAACCCACGAGTAGTTCTGTGAACGAGAGCGAATGGGGCTATCAATTTAGCCGGGAAATGTATTTTCACATTCCTTCCAGGTTTCTGTTACAAGTCACTATTAACGGCTTTATACCGCTTGATAAAAATTCGTTGACCACGACTGGGTTTGAACCCACCAATAAACAATTAAAAATTGTATTTATGATTGGTTTCAGTTGTCCTTTCTAAGGCTTCAGAATAAACGCGCATGAATAAAATGAGTTGAATATTATTTTAATTAAAATACTGTGTGTATATATATATATATGGATTCAGGCTAACAAATAAATCCCCTCATTAATTCGAAACATCGTGAGATTGTGCTGGAATCAAGGCCGTGTGTTCTGGGGGCTTATTTTGCTAAATGGTTTCTCATTCTCTCACAAAGTAAGTATCTATTATTATTATTATTATTATTATTATCATCACCGCGTCTTACTACCCGTTCGGTTTGTACGCACTTACGCTAATGTGTAATGGTAGGGTGATTGTGAAATGAAATGGAGGACCCACAGTTTAACGTGGAATCCGAACCACGGTGGAGGTTTGACATTCCCCACATTCACAAGATGTCTTGCCAGAGGTGTAGGAAGAGTTTGGCAATCAGATAAATCTGTGCCGGGACTGAAGATTGAACCCCGGACCCCCAGCACAGAAGTCCGACACTTTACCCCTAGACCTCCAGGTCACTCTAAAGCAAGTATCGATATATACACTTATTCTAAATTCTACCTTCCTCATCCCAACCCATCACAGTTTTTGTACCGTGTATGAATTTAAAATAGACAATATAAAATGTCCATTGTAGGCGTACAAGAATAAACCTGGTGCTACTTTCATTAAAGTCAATCCATCAATCTGTACTCACCGTTGACTTCAAATCTTGTAGGATATTGTTAACACCAGCCTCGCTGACACGGCACTGGTGTTGGTCGAGTGATAACAAGTGAAGGATGGGCCGCGACAACACACACACACACACACGTCTCGGGGGAACGCTACCAGACAAATGGGGGGCAAAGTCAGCCTAAGTTTATTTCCTCCAGATTTATTTACTCCATTTATCTATGATACATTCAGTCCCAGCTTACAAAGACAATATTTCATGTCGGTTCGGTCTTCAGGCCAAGTTTAAAAGGTTGTATACTATATCTCCCCCCTCCCCCCCCCTCTGGTTCAAACGTACAGGATGAAAAAGAACAGTCCAATAACAAAATAATGGAATAAGAATGAGGACAGTAGAGCTTATAACATATGTACCAGCGTTTGCTTGGAGGGAGAGTGAAAAACTATGAAGGAATAAACACCCTTAGTACATCCAATCAAGATTCGAACTTAAATCTCCCCGTAACAAGCTAACCAGTTAAACACATATGTGACGCATTTGACCACTCTACCATCTAGGTGGGGTTCCTATCTTATTGTGTAGCATCAGAACCGACTTATGAATATATGAAAGTGTATTTAGGAAAAATCTAAATCTAAGCTATCAGATAATGTTGTTGCCAAAAAGTCTTTAAATTATGTTTTAGTACAACTATTCTGGTTATTAATAACTTTAGAATGAATGTAAGGATTAACATTCGAGACAGATTCCAGGAAAAATCCAAACCACATCATACTATGTTTCCAGGAAACATCCAAACCACATCATACTATGCTTCCAGTAAACATCCAAACCACATCATACTATGCTTCTAGGCTAATGGAGTACGGATAGGGAAGGTAACTTGATTTAAAGTAAATATATTTAATTATTTCGATGGCTGCATTGTCTAAGGTGCTACTTTCGCAGTAGGCTAGAAGGCCGATAACAGGAAGATCAAAGTTCGAAACTCGGCCGGGTGTAATGAGGGTGGTTTTTCCCTAAATGCGTTTACACTTTCTCTCCGCGCAAATGTGGTTACACTTCCTCTAAATATAATCTTCCTCATTCGTAAGCCATTATCGTAATTAGTACACAAGTGTATAATGGATAGTAAGACAGGGTGCAAAAAAAATAGTTGGTGTAATTGTATGAAATGAGAATGTGAATCTATTGGGGAAATAATACATATAATATACCCGGCCGGTATTCAAACACAGACCTACACATCAAACAATTGAGACTATCTGAGCCTGACACTTAGACCACGTAGCCACCATTGTCATTGTTTAGTGAACGGTAATAAATCCACATGTAGAAACATTTCTAGATTGTATTTGTATTGTTCCTTGGCTCACCATTTACAGGTTTTAAACGAACAATATTTTGAGTCACGTATTCCCTCCTCCGTAAACTCTTTCCTAAGAGCCACGAAATATGAATCTTAATTTAATTTAATTCAATTAATTAATTAACTAAAACCCTTTCTTTAGTCATACACACTAATGTGATTTAAAAACTAATTATTCTAATTCAGCAGAGAATCTATATAAAGTATTATATTGGTTCAGTAGAATATTTTACCTAGTTGCATGTTACTTTAAAGTAAAATTTATTTGCAGTCAAGGCCATATAAATAAATTTAAGAAAGAGAATAAAAATACACAATTTATATTTGAATGAAAATCATGATATGGATACATAGCTAATTATAAGCTAGATCTTTCTTCAGTCACAATCAAAAACCTAAGAAACATTAAGTTAAATTTTAAGCAAATAAAACTCTGCTAACACTAAATTATGTTCTTGTAGATCCTACTCTTAATAAATACTATGTCTATACAAAGAGATTAATATGTGTCAAAATTTCGGGAGAAGGAGCGGAAGAGGAGGCTACACATTAAATATTTAAATGAAACTCAGGACATAAATAGTACCTTCTAAGTACGGTACATAAACATGGTTCCTAAGTCAACACAAGTATCAAAAGGAATGTTAAAACTTACTATAGAAATGAAGTGAATACACTTCATTCTGCCCAAACAAAACTCAAAACGAATGTTTCCGTCTGTCATCATCCTATTGCCCAATAGGACTATCACCACTAGAGTGATGGCGAACTACAAATAAGCCCTCATCATTGTTAAATATGGTTATAGCCGAATCTAAATATCCTATTTTATAAATTTAAAAATGATATCTGGACACGGGAGTCGAACCCGGGACCTTTAGTTTAGTACAACAATGTTCTAAATTCCGTTCTGAACAACTATAATAGTTTGGCTCTTAAATACATAGTGATATGCGCATTCGTACAGTTGTAATATTAATTGTAAAATTAGCAACATAAAAGTTCTCCAGAGTTGAAGGTGGTTTCTCAGCCGATAGCGTGTCTACCTACTGAACTAATGGTCCCAGGTTCTATTCTTAGCATCGCCGAAAAAGGATCATAAATGATCGGTGGATTTCCCCTTTCACAGTGAAGAATTAACGGGCGGTTGTTCTGGTTCTAAATTTGAATTAGTTTATAAGTCATGTGATGATAAAATCAGACGGTACAGAAAATGTACGTTAAATACCTCAGATAAAATAAATTAAATGAAAAGGATATCTCTCGATCTTAATTGATCGCTCATTAATATCTGAACATTTCCTCGAGTTCATTAAAGACTTTGCATTACAATGAATGAGGAATAACCTTATTCTTGGGATGACTCATGGTTAGCTTAGTGGTAGGAATGTTAGTTTACGAAGCCCAAGGTCCTGGGTTCAGTTCCCTCGTCCAAGTGTCATTTTTCAATTTAAAGAGTAAAATTATAAATGTTTAACTAGTATTGTGTGTTGCTATAATAGCATTGCGTCTCTGGGTTACATCAGTCGTAGCCCATTTTGTGGAAAAATTAGCCAGTACTAATGTACAGCTATCCAGGGGACCGCCCCAATGTACTAATCGTACATCCTTTGGATGGAGACTCTTTCCATGTCCTGATGAGAAGAGGTGATGGTGATAGTGAGTATGAGGGTTTGGAATCAATGGAAACACTTAATCCTATCGTAAGCCTTATTAACTAAACCTTGGTGACCTTTCGGGAAAAATACCAAAAGTACCAGACGGGAATTGAATGCGGGACCTTTGAAATCATAGCAAAGTGCACTGACCACTACACCAAGGGACTGATTAATATTTATCACAACTTAAGTAATTTTCAAATTTATACAAAATAAATCCCCATTCTATTATTAAAGTAAAAATGTGTAATATGGAAACAATGTTTATTAAGCTAATGTCCAAGTAATCCATAGCTTTCCCAAATAAATTAAGTAAAGCTTTAATATATCATTGAAATATGAAAAATATTTCAAAATGGTATTGGTTGATCCAAAATTTTTGTATTAGTTTTAAATAGGAAGGGGTTTTTACATTAGTTCTTCTTAAACTACAGTAATTATATTTTTATTGGTTTAAGTTATGTGAATAAACGTAAAAAATAGGTAGAATGAATAAAAATAATCTCAAAATTGGGATATAGCCTAAAAATCATTGCTTGGAAACGATCAAACGAGCAGTAAAATGATGTAAAATATACATTGTTACAAAAAAATTGAAAAAAAGACAATCAATGTTCAACAGAGAGTATAAATTAAATAATGAACTGATACCTGCCATATCTATGCTTTCTAGTACAGCAAGCATTTTTTTTTTCTAATTTATTGTGAAATTTTTAACGGCCAATTTTTTGGAAAATTTTTCAGTAGTTTTGACTATCTATGTATTAATTATCTAATATTTATATCTATATATTGATAATCTAATATTTAAATTTTATACGCCATCAAACGTGTTTTTTCAAAGTTTTGAAACTTTAAAATTCCCCTCTGCTTGTATAGTTTTCTATTGTTTGACGAATATTACTAATCCTATACTTCATTTTCATTCCTCTATGTTATATCTTTGAATAGTGCTCCCT
>CABFVZ010004473.1:15558-42943 GCA_902151445.1 Timema monikensis | reverse complement strand
TTTTTTTTTTTTTTTTTTTTTCTGTGATACTTTGTGTGTTAACTGTGGGGAAAATGCCCAAGGAAAATCAAGTAATCGATAGGAGGTGATTCAGATTTAATGACAAATGGACGAATAATCTTCTGCCAAGCATGCGACAAAGAAGTAAGTTTTATTAATGAGAAATTAAATGTTGAAGTTCAAAATGTGTTTTCAATATTTGAAAAGCATTAATTACTATTCCATTTCGTAGTAATATTATCTTATACTATTAAACGAGACTTTCTTGTATATATATTATATATTTGTATATTTTATCTTGAAAACTAGCCAAAGGATTTTGATGAAATTGAGTTATCTACAGGTTTTGGTTAGGAAATAGCAACTTAGCTAGGCCTCGACTTGGGAAAACTCATTTAAGTGGTATGGGGTATATTTGTAAATTTTATCTTTAAAACGGTTCAGAGATTTGGATGAAATGGGGTGAATCTATAGTTTTTGGGTGTGAGAAAGCGATTTAGCTAGGTCTATACTTTGTGAAAATTCATTAATGTAGCAATGACAGACATCTTGGGAGGAAATGGCACGCTATTGCAGGATGAAAATTTAACCCCTTCAGAATTGTCAAATTTAAAATTTTGTCACTTGACATCCTTTGAAGTAGAACAAAGCTTTTCTAGCTATAAAAACATTCCACAAATCAACAGAACCAATTTTAAAACTGAAAATCTAGAAAAGTATCTAATGATTCACAGCAATGTAAATTACTTGTAAGCTGCAGGTAACAATAACTTGTAAAATAAATTTTACATTGCTTATTGCATACCTATTTTTTCCTTAATTGCCCATCTTGGTGTCTAAATCCCATATTTTTACTGCCTATTTTAAACAGTTTTGGTGTCTAAGAATCTGGTCCTTAATTATTAGTCATAAATGACAGAATAATTTCATAGACATAACTAATTTACAATATCCCCATTCGATGGAATTAACTTTTATACTTTTTAATCATCCTTAATTTTCAAGGGATATTATAAAATGTATTTCTTTTCTCTCAAATAGGTTATTGAAGTCCCTTCAAATTCCGTCCCAATCATAAAATGTGCCCACGTAATTAGAGTTTGCAAATTAATCTATTTATCAAAATAACCATTGATAAAAACTAAGGGTCTGCAAAATCACGATTTTTGATTAAAGTAGAGCTTGATTGTTTTTCTTAGAAAGCGAATGAGTCAAGTTTAGATTGAGTCGAGTTGAGATTGAGTCAAATATATAATTTCCAAACTTAGCTAAATAAACGAAAAATATATGTTTAAAAAATAAATTAACTTAAATAAGACTTCCTTATAAAATTAAAATAAGACTCGATCTGAAGGTACTTGAATTTAGTGTTAATTTTGACTTTCAATAGAAAATTGGGCTTGATCTCAATGTTTTTATAGGTTCACCGATTTTAGTTAATTTTTAAAATACCTTTTCTTAATTGTGAAAATATTAATGCTATTGTCATTTCATGGATAATTTTTTACTTTATTTTAAATATTTGAGCTATTTTTATTTATTGGATATTGTTTTAAAACTTAACTCAAGAAATAACAAATTGAACCATAACTAATTTTTCTGTCACATCATTATTTAAAATTTCATCTTATTATTTTTTATATCTCAGATTATTAATTAATGAATTTATTTATTAAATTATGATTTCTGAGAAGCTTGCTAGACTCAATGAAAAAACCACTTGATCTCACATACCGATAGACTCGGATAAACTATGGCTCCACCATGGTGGATTCAATCAGGGGGAAGCTTACTAACTTTCATATTGAACAAAGACTACATGGTAAATCTTGCATTGAGGTGTACTTGATACATTATTGCCTTAAGCTATCTGTGTTCTCTCAGATAAACAAGGAGATGATTTCTTGACGTCCTTCATCCATGCCTCTTACAAATCTCACTTCAACAGCCAGTTTGTTCAGTTTCTGACCTTGATAATACTCCAAAGGTCAGATGTGTGACCAGTACCCTCTCTGTTGGGTTCTTGCTGCACCCCACCACCCCAATAGCTAAATGTAAATTACACTAAGAACGTCCAAACAAATAGAGATAATTCAATTGAGTGAATATAACACCCTGAAAACCGGAACTTTACTCTCAACCATTTCAGGGGCTTTCACTTTTCCTATGTCTATTTTTACTAATCGCCTAGATTAATTTGTTTGTTATGGATTGCGAATGTCATGATTTATCATCTCAAAGGACATTTGAAAAAATATTTATGCTTCATTTTTATAAACCTCCTTCACCAGTTTATCATTTAGGAGTATCTTCTCACTGTCATAAGTATGCGGTATCCTAGTTTAAATTGTAATTTTCTATAACCCTATTGTGCTAGAGCTATTTATTAATCTAGATCTATAATTTAATATTTCATTATTATTACATTTAAATAGTTAATTACCTAATTATAAATAATGTATGGGTTTATATTGTAGTTTTGAAGAGCCCAAGCTGTATTCACAAAGTGATTAATATAAAATTGATGATTTTCATTAGAAGACATAGTGATGCTTCGTTTTCCTTTCAAATTACATAGGAGCTCTGTAAATTTTATTTATTTGCTACAAGACGACGCAGCGCAGCTGTTAAGGATTTGCCATCTGTTTAGCCATTGTTGTCTTACTCTTATTCTAAGTTATTATCGTTGTGAAGATTCATTACACACAACAGCAGTGGCTGTTTCTCGTGAAAACCTACTTAATAACAAACTCGGTCACAGCGACACAAAGAACATACCAGAGGAAATTTGGTGTTTGCAATCCTCCGGAAAGGAGGTACACAAGTTGGAGACAACTGGAACTCTTGTGAGGGAAACTGGCAGGGATCGTTTGTCTGCACTGATAGAGGTTTTTGTGGATGTTCAGGCGCGAGGGTACTCGTACTTTGTATGTCAAAGAGCAGCAAAGAAGATTAAGCTGAAGCTGTATAGGATGACGGCTGTTTATCAACTTCTGGAGCCAGATGAGTAAAAAAAAGAGAAATATTGTCGTTGGTTACAGGTGTTTATTGTTTAAAATTTTCTATCATACTGTCCATTACATTGTTCACAGACAAGGCATGGTTCCACCTATGTGGCTATGCAAACTCACAGAACACACACACACATCTAGGCCACACAACATCCGCACACCATTCATGAAGCATCTATGCCCCCAATGAAAGTCTGAGTTTGGTGTGCAATATCCAAAGATAGAATAGTCGGGTCGATTCTTTTGATGGAACTGTGAACACCGCACATTGCACACACATGTTCATGGCATTCATTGAGCAAGTGTTCTGACTCAGGGGTATTTTCAACAGGACATGAGTCCATGGGGCTGATCCAACCAGATTATCTACAGGAATTTATGGCCACCGAAATCACCGTATTTGACCACGCCATACTTTTTTTTCTGTGGAGTTATTTGAAGGAAAGAGTTCACGCTACACATCTTAGAACATTGGACAATTCGAAAGAGAACATTACACATGAAATCAACACAATTCTCCAACAAATGGCCAGGAATATGGATTGTGTTCAGTTGTACCTTGATGTGAAGGGAGGACATTTTCAGCATTTATTGCGAAGGACACGCAATCTCCCAGAAATACTGTATAATATTATCTACCAAATTTCAGACTAATCACTTTATTTTAGGCTCTTAACTCTTTGAATTAGTATTTTCATTTTTGCTGAGCTATTGGTGTCAGAATCAAGTTCTTCATCAATTCTATTTTATTTTTATCTTTAGTGTGGGTCTATTTTAAGCTTGTCTGTGGTCTATAAAAGATTAAGGGGAATTTTGCGCGCAATTGCCAGCCAAAGAGCTTGGCTTCCTGATGAAAGAAGTAAGAGGCCCAACATAGGGATGTGCTTTCTCCCCCAATGATTTGGTGCCGGCTTAGCTCCAGTTATTGCTCTTAGTTTGTTAGCACAATGGGCAGACTGAAAACGAAAAGGTGGCCGCTATGGTTGCCCTTCTAATTAATATTTAAGAAGGAATCTTTTATTAATTTTTGTTAGTTACTGTACTATAGGTATTCTTTTGTTAATTTAAATCTCAAATAACCATTCAGAATACCATGCAAAAATCGATGTCAATTCAATCCTATCTTCAAATTCCTTTTATTATAAGTTTATAACATAACTAATTCAATTTTTCTTCACCCCCACCATGTGAAAACATGCTAATGACTGAGATGAAGGTGCTCCACCAAAAATGATGGATTTCTATGGACTAATTAACAAACATTTTATGCAAGACAGATTTAAAATGACCCAACAACATAGGGATGTGCTAGAACAGTGCTACTCAAATGGTGGTCCGTGGGCTGGTGAGCATCGGTCCGTGGCCAGCAACCAAGAGAATTTTTTTGATTACATGTTAAAGCAATTGAAAATCTCTATGTCAAGTTACAAACAGTTATAAAACACATGTTTTTTTTTTTTAATAACAATCATTAAATCCAAATACAGTACATCGAAATGTGCCTGATTCTTCCGACTCAGGTGATGAGCTGGTGGAACCATCGAAACCCGAAGAAAAAATAACCTCTTCATCATCCAACAGAAGTCACTCATACTTAACTTGTAAATATGTTCCCTCTTATGTTCAATTCTGTTTTATTGTCACAGATGATTTTGGAGATGATACACCAAAACCTCAATGTATTATTTATGGATATATTTTTACTAACAATGTGATGAAGCCCTTGAAGTTGAAATGGCATTTAAATACCAAACACAAAGATGTGTTGACTCCAAAGTTGAAAGAGTTTTTTCAGAGAAAATGTGTTGATTTTAAAACCCGACAGAAAACTGTATTTAATTCATCATACATAAATAGTAATGCTATACATGCCTCATATAAAGTCACCCTTCTGGTTGCTAAGACAAAAAAAACATAGAGAATATGCGAAAACCTTGTGAAGGGTTGTATTATGACTTTTAATTCAAAATATTAGGTAAGTGGCGGAGAAGAAAGCTGTTCCAGTTCCACTCTCAAATGACACTATAGCTTGAAGAACTCATGATCTTGCTGATGATATTGAAGAACAGCTCCTAGAACAGGTTAAATTTGTAAAGTACTTTTCTTTGCAGCCTGATGAATCCAAGGATGTGGCTAATATGGCCATTTTGGTGGTGTATGTGCGTTATAAGTATGAAGGTGATTTGAAGGAAGATTTATTTATCCACTTCACTGTCAACAAACACACATAGCTTTCAACTTTTTAGGGTGTTAAGCGATTACAGTGTTGGTAAATGTGGATTTTATTTTAAGTTTTGTGGCGGCGTATGAACTGATGGTGCTGCAGCATTGACAGTGAGACAATCCGGAGTGAGTGCCCAGATTAAGGCGTTGGCACCTGAATACAAATCTACCTACTGTTTTACTCAGAAATAAAGTCTCGTCACAAAGAAAATGTCAACAGAACTGAACAACCTGCCCAGTGAAGTGGTGATAATTGTAAACCATGTAAAAACCAACGCTTTAAACTCGAGATTGTTTGCGGCACCATGCCAAGATATGGGGGTGGACTATAAACACCTACTATTGCATGCCAAAGTATATTGGTTGTCAAGAGGTAAGGTCCTGTGGAGAGTATTTGAGCTGAGGAATGAGCTTGCTGAATTTCTACAAGTAAAAAACCTTCTTGGTCAGAAAGAACTGTTTCAAAACAATGTTTGGAAAGCTAGACTGGCCTATTTGACAGATATCTATTCCAATTAAATGAACTTAGCACTTCCATGCAAGGAAGAATGTCCTCTTGTTTTACAGTGACTGACAAGATAGAAGGGTTGAAATGAAAGCTGTAAATATGGAAGACTACCGTTCCATGTGTCACCATTTGGCTGAAACTACTAGCAAAGGAGGTGAGGATCTTGACATAACATCTTTGCACAATGTAACTTTTCATCATCTCACAAACTTAGCAGAGCAGTTTGATTTCTACTTCCCAAAAAAGGAGGATTCACGGAGAGGGACTGATTGGATGGATCCAAAATCCATTTATGACACGGATTTATGAGATGCCTGTTAATATAGAGGCTCACCTAATTGACCGAGTTGCTAATGAAGAACTGAACAATTATTTCCAAAGTGCAACTTCACTTGATTCAATCTGGATAAAAGTGAAAACAAAATTCCCATATCTTTGTGAAATTGCAATGAAATTTGTTTTACCATTTGCCTCGACCTACATTTGTGAGGCTGGTTTCTCTACTACGAGTGTAATAGAACAAAACATTGTAATAGTCCTTTGTTTCCATAAAAAATAAATATTTTTTTACCTACCCCACAAGGTATTAACTTTCCACCAAGCCGGTCCCTGGGTGCCACTAAAAAAATATACCGGTCCGCCACACGGTAAAATTTGAGTAGCACTTTGCCGGAAGAGACAGGACGACTATTTATAAAGTGGCTCTGAATATGAGATAAACCATAATGAATCCATGGTAAAGCATTGATACATAAATCCAAATATCCCAGGTTCAATTCCTATGTCCAGTTTGTAATTTTTCACTTTAGATTTTGATTCTGTGGGTGGACAACCATCACATATCAGCTTATGATAACCATGAATTTAAAAATAGTAAGTATAGATAAGAGTAAACAGTGAGCTAACCATCACCAGACAAATGTGCTAGAATCTATTCTCTTGTGTTACTTGCTAGCTTATATTTAGTTTATAAAGCACAACATTCAGACCCCTGGTCCTAGACATCCACCTCGGTGGTCTTAGGCTAAATTGCTCACTTTAGGATCTTACGTTTGTGGGGTCATATTAATTGTGGCATCTAAAGGAACCCTGAATTGTATGTGAAAATACATTTATTGGCAAGATCGGTAGACCCTTCCTCTCTTAGAAATTCTCAATTGGTTCAAAATGTGTATGTTAAATACATCAACATAGATAAAAATTATAGACATCCAGCAAGTAATGACACGATGGTATGTTTCAGGGTGCAGCCGCACTTGAAGAAGTGTTTTGAAGGTATCGCCAAACTGAACTTTACAGAGGATCTGGATGTGACTGCTATCAGGTCTACAGAAGGTGAGGAGGTGCAGTTGGTGGATATAATCTCCACAGCCCTGGCCAGGGGGCAGGTGGAGAAGTGGCTGCTGGAACTCGAGATAGACATGAAGAAGAGCGTGCACAAGGTACTAGTAGCAATATTCATCAACAACAGGGAAATGTCCAGGAATTTGCTTGGTCAGGGAAAAGTAATGAAAAAGTAAGGGAATTTGATTAATTTTCTGGAATTTTAACATATTTATTAAAAAATATGCAACTTTTATTTACAATAGTCACAATGGAATTTTTCTTCTCATGAACACTCATTGCGAATCTCTTTTGACAAAGTTGAGCAATTCTCAAAATCTACATGTGATTTTCATGTCATATTTCTACCTCTTTATCGCACGCCATTAGCAAAGTTTGAGTCATGGCTATGCACATGCATGTTCTAGGAAGAAGAAACTAAAACAGAATGTATCTCACAGCAATTTAAACTGTATTGATGCAAGGAAATCTTTAAATGGCTCAATATGATCTCAACAAAATTTAACTTAGATATCACTACTCCATAACCCTTTTGATTTATGTTGAAATCCTTTAACAACTCGATAAAGTGACACAATTTCAAATTATAGATGTGTTTAAAATAATATTACATTAATTTGGGATCTTAATAACACAATGTTTGTATTATACTTAATATTTATATAAATAGTGACTGTAAAAACCTGAAAAGGTCAGGGAATTTTAGAATATAGTTTGGTTGGACACCCTGTTTACCTGAGTCAATAAAACATATGATTTGCAAGGGTATTCAAAAACTCCATGGTTGAATAAATTTAATAATAAATGTAATCCCCATGAGTGGTCGCATTATACTAACAGTTTACTCTTGTGCTGGACTTTACTGTCTGTAATGTGGAGATTGGAGTTAAAGTCTCGGTCAGGTATAGTTAGGGTAGTTTGTCCACTCTTTACACTATTTTATTAGTGCAATTAATATGTACATGCAACCCAAATGAGTAATTATATGTGGTGAAAAAAACTATCACTTCCTTAAGAGACATGAATGTTTAAAAAATATAAATTGTGATGTTAGTTTGTTTTCAAAAGGATTTGAGATTTCTCTTTTTCTCTCTGTCAGCACATACACCCTCTGAGTCACCAAAGTATGTCGCTTATAGCGCCAGAGCACAAGCTCAACATTTGTACGTTAGATCAGCTTCTGACTGAATGATTGGTGGCCTGGTGTGTATCAGATAGTACCACAAGAGTTAGATAAGGGCTCAGCACACCAAACTCCAAGTGACCGGGGTTTTTTACAGATTGACTGCACTAAGATTTTTTATAACGCTCCACATTTTAGTTTCCCAATTTTATCTATAAGTAAATTCTGGTTTGGGTAGTTAATATTTACTCTCATCTTGTTGCTTTAGTTTATATTGTATAGTCTTCGATAACCAATCTTTGTACTAGTACATATTAATAAAACAAATGTGACAATAAAGAAATAAATCACGTAGTATGTAAAGATTTTAAATAAGGTAAAATTTAAAAATAAGTTTGTTTTGTTTGAACCAATGGCATCAATGGTGGAACTGTAAGTGGCCATAAGTCTAGAAGCAGGGGGAGGGAAACTGCTTCTAATGGAGCCAAGCTCATCTTTAAATTAGATAAAAATAACTTACTCACACTCAAATTCAATTTTTATAAAGGAAGTTACTATCTCAATTCTCAAGTTCTTTTTAACAAAACCTGGTTACGTCAAAGTACATTTAACATTTAATAAAATAATAAACAAAAACAGCTATTTCTTATCACATATATTCAAACTTTGGCCTCCTTGTAGATGACAATCAAATATAATATGGGTGTGAACTTAAAATTTTAAATATACGTTTCAAATTATAACCGATAGTCCATTGATTGAGTGTTTCCCAAATGTAGTTCCGTGAAACCCTGGGGTTCCATGAGCTAAATTTAACATTTCTGCGAAGAAATTTAAAACAAAAATAAATGTTATCCATTAAAAGTTAAAAATCCGACACCTTAGCTCAGTTGATAGCATGTTTGTCTACTGAGCTAATGGTCCTGAGTTTGATTCCCGGCATAGCAAACAAAATTTCTTTAGTGAAATGTGGGTTTACCCTTTCATAGTGATAAATTAATAGTCAGGGACTGGATGTTGTGACTGTCCTAATCTTAAGTTCGATTATAAGTCATGATAGGCCTAGCAATCTAATAGTGGAAAATATATGGCTTGAATAAAAAACTGATCCAGGCCACAGGCAGGAAAAACAAAAAGTGTAGTTGCCTTCCACTTGGAAAAATTTAACTTTCAATTTAAAGTTTTTTGGCCTTGAACCAAAAAAAGTTTTCACCTGCGGCACAATTTTTCTTTTATCTGCTGCAGTAGAAACATTTAAGGGGTTCCATTTTGTTGTACAAAATATAAAAGTGTCTGTGACAAAAAAATTTAATTGGGAAAAGCTGCCTTAGTTACACCTTACTTTTATTGCATTATAATGGTTACATTACACCTTCCTTAAATATTATTAATAACCATTAATTATATTGAGCCGGCTCTATGGTCTAGTGGTTGGAGTTCCTGGCTACAGATACAGATATACTGGTTTCAATTCCTAGTGCTTCCAGATTTTTATGTGAAGCAGTGGGATCGGAATGGGGTCAACTCAAGCTTATGAGGATAATTGAGATTTATGGCTGTAGGATCTGTTGTGCTAGTCACATGACAACCACTATCTTTGCCAACATGCAGCGACAGCTCAGTAGGTACAACTCGCTTGCAGGCTGACGCCTTGAAGTGTTTTGTTTTTTAATTAGATTGTGGCCTACCTTGTATCTACTGCCCTAGTTGGTAACTATAGGACAATACTCATGAAATGTTTCTCTTAGGAGTTCACTGATTCCAAACTAGGCTTTAATATACAAGGTAAATGTGCTGTGCATGTTGATTTGCAATGTTGGCAGATGGTCAAGGATGCCTATGAGGCGTACCCCATCAAGGATCGGGACTATTGGGTGCTAGAGTGGCCCGGACAAACCGTGCTGTGCGTGTCTATGACCTACTGGACAGCTGAGATGTATGTGGCGATAAGGTTGGGCACAAATGGCTTGATAGACTACCTCAAGACTTGTAATGCGCAGATTAGCAAAATAGTAGAACTGGTGCGCGGAAAACTGAAACAACAGAACAGGATCACCTTGGGTAAGCAGGAAGTACTCAAATGTTCGAAATCATCTCAAAGTTTTTTACACAACTTGAAAAATTTGAGTGGTTGGAATTATCACTTTAATTCAGAAAGTTCCAAGCGTAATTAATTTGATTTAATTTAAGATATTATTTCATAGCAAATAGAGTTCTTCAAAAATTAAAACTTATTCAATTAATTGAGATTTTTTTAAATCCCAATTTGTGCTTTAATTTTCATCACAAAAATATTGTGTTCTTGAAAACTTATTTTTGTGATTTTGTTTCATGGATAGATTTTTTTACAGAAATGTAACTGTTACATTTATAGTCCAAATATTGATCCATATTACTTTAATTAAAAAAAATCACAAATTTTTCATTCAAACATGACTTGAACGTTACTCGAATTGAAAATGACTTCTGGCACACCTCTAATAAAGGTCTTGGAGGAGTGGGCTATGCCCCTACCTCCGGATCTGCCTCTGTTCATGAGTTGATAATTTATTTTGTAGGAGCATTGGTTGTGCTGGATGTCCACTCCCGAGATGTGCTGGCCCTCCTCATCAAACAAGGTGTACACAGCGAACATGACTTTGGTTGGCTGTGTCAGTTGCGCTATTATTGGGAGGTACACTGGACATTTAGATTGTAATCATTTTAATAGTGTATATATTTGAAGGAGTGTTAAGACAAACAAAATCTCCTCAAAGTTTCCCAAATTCCAACAGAACATACAAACATACTAAAACCTAAACTCATCTATTACTTGCTTCTACACAGTTGGTCAGTTCCCATGGCTGAACTTAAATGTTTTGTTTAGAGGAAAGTTAGTTTGAAGTTGTGTGCTGAAATAATTGCATAAGCTTGATTATAGTGTCAACTTTAAACATGACTCTAAGATTCTGACAGCTGCCAACCAAGGTAAAACCAAAGTGAAAAATCTTAAAAACTGAAATGTTATATTCAATTAAAAAAATTGTATAAATCCACCGTAAATTTTTTTCAAGCTAGTCTTACCTGTTATTGGATTTTTTGAGTTTTATTTATGTAATAGAGTAAAAAAAATGCACTAGGTGAATTAACTTAAAGGTAATGTAATTTTGCAAACTTTTCACCCCAAACAAATTATTATATGTAGTCGAACTTACATTAATGATTGATTCCATTAGCAATAAATTGTTTAACAATCGCTTTACAATTTTACTCGTATGCTAGTCTAATGTTTTTGAGTAACTTTTAATTTATATTTAGGTCAAATTAATTTACACTGGCTTTATAAGTGCTAAATATATAGAAAATAATCTATACAAGTCCATAAGTGATCGTGAAACAAGAAATCATTGCTAAATAAATATTTAAATGGTGTAGAAACAATAATACTACTAACATACTACTAAATTTTATCCAACATAATTTTACTGAGATTGATGTCATATACAGAATAAATAATTGGGGACCATCAGTGTGGATTTTATTAAAGAGATACAACAGATCAGATTTTTATTATTCAGCAAATACTAAAAACAATTGGGAATACAACATAATGGTTCATCAACTATACATTGAATTTAAAAGGCCTACAGTTAAGTGAAAAAACGAATTAAATGAAATTTTAGTAAGTTTGGGATACCCAATAAACTTGTCAGACTAAATGAGGTATGTTTGACTGATACGCATGACAGGGTATGTGTTGGATGTCACTTATCAGATACTTTTGAAATACATGATGGATTGAACCAAGGAGATGCACTTTTCCTATCACTTTTTAATCTGACCTTGGAGTAAGGTATTAGGAGAGTGCTATAGAGTAGTTTCCCTACTACTTGACATAAAACAGTACAATGCAGCTATTTGTACATATTAGGATATTCGCTTGATTTAGCTTCATTGGCAGGTGTGGCAAGAAATGCAGACATTTTACTAGAGACTAGTAAGGAAGTAGGTTTAGAAGTGAACGCTGGAAAGGACTAAGTATATGATTACACAGATTGGGGTCGATAATTTAAAGATTACTTTGAGCATCATATAATTTGACAGGGTTAATGCGTTTAAATATTTAGGAACAATATTAACTAGCAATAATACTATTAGATATGAAATCAAGAAAATAATATAGTCAGTCAGTAAGTTGGTGACATCTCGCATGCTTTCAAGGAATGTAAAACTCAGAATAAACAAAACAATGATTTTACCAATTGATCTCTATGGGTGTGAAATGTGGTTGCTTACCTTATATGAGGAAACAAATTTAAGATGTTTGAAAACAAGTCTTTAGGAATATTTTTGGTCTAAAAAGGGACAAGGCTTCTAGGAAGTGGAGGAGGTCATATAATTATTATTTACATACTCATCACAGGACATTGTTAGGATAATCAAGTCTCGTAGTTTACGGTTGGCAGGACATGCAGCACAAATGGGAGAATCTAGAATCGTGTTCAGGGTATTAACTGACAAACCCAATTAGGAGAATTAGACGCAGATGGAAGGATAACATAAGAATGGACCTGAAATAGGTTGTAATGAGGTGGACTTACTTGATTTAATAAGTAGATACAATAAACTTTGTTACTTATTAGTAAATATAGCCTACACCAATCAACCATCTTAACCAAGACTCTACCATAAGATGATTGAAAAATACATTTTTTTGTTGTAAAAAGTTTGTTTATCTAGGCTACTAACTTGGATTATAAGTTATAACTTTTACATTAAAATACCTATTCATTCAAAGATTTATCCATTCAACACATTTTTTCCGTAGCAGTTAAAATGTGCTTGTAATTATATCAAACAAAGTTAAAGCACAACCAATAATCATAGCCCGGATTTTGATATCATGTCGTCTTATTTTTTAACATCATAAACAATGTTCATCATCCCCTGGTTGCAAAAGCGTTTTTATTGGTCATTATTTGATCATTTTTTGTCATTTTAGATTGTTTTCTTGTTTTGTTTCATTTTCTGGTATATCTTGAGCAAATATATTTTTTAAACACAGTCGATATTTTATGAATGCCTGGATATTAAAATACTAGGTATGGGTCCTTGAATCCTAAAGGATATTCGAGAGTCAAGTATTAAAGAAAATTTCAAATTCTAGATTCAAATGAAATTGCATATTGATGTTTCAGAATCAACATAATTTTAGAACAAGATCAACAACCAGACCCCTGACCAGTAATTTAACACTTAACTGAATGTATGAATGTTAGAGTGAATGACTTATAAGTAGGGGACGAAAGGCACTAAAACTTTTTTTAAAAAAGCAGGCAAATATGCACTAAAAATCACAAAAATATACACATAAATAGGCATTATAAATAAAAAGGTGATAAATAGGCACTAGAAAGAAAAAAAATAGGCACACAAATAGGCATAATAATGCAAAAAAAGGCACCAAAAAACTCAACTTTTATATTATTCACTCTTAAAATCCCACATACATTTTCCATAAACACAAATTAATTACTATTAGAGTTAATTACTAAACACTTCTCAAGATTTTCAGATGTAAATTTTGTTCTGTTGTCTGACAAAATGTTTTTATACTGTGAGAAACTTCTCTCAACTTCACATGAAGTCATTGGGCAAAACTTCAGACAAGCTATTTCATCTGGGCTAAGTTTAACTTCTGGGACTGATGTAGTTTGTCCTTCTAAGATGTCCGCAATACTTGCCATCACTTTCTATCCAGGGTTTTGCTGCAATACTCTGTTAAATTTGTCGACGATGGCTGTGCCAACTGAGCCAGAAGGCTGATTCAGGTTTTATTCTATTCCCCGCATTATCTTCACAGCTTTCATAAGAGGCAAATCCCTCGCTTCTAAAGCTATGATTGCTCCAGGAAGATTTCCAAAATTGCTTTTTACATATGCCAGATCCGTCACTGACACTTGAGCAGGAGATGGCAGCATTTGCTTCTGTAATGGCGACAGCTTGTTCCTCGTCAAATGTTTGGACTACCTACGGTTGGTATAGCAAAACTCACCATTCTTTCAATATATTGTATTCTACAAGTATAACCAATAAATATATATATATATTTTTTTTTCCAATAATGGGGACGGACAGGTGGAATCAATAAAACTAGTGGTAAACGCTCACTGCAATTTTAATCTGGAAACGCACCTAAAGATAGTGTATTGTCTCATACCTTTTGAATGTCACCCAGGTGATCTGCGTAGTACAACGCAGCATGAAGCCATGTACCCCAATGCGTTAACTCTGACTGTGGTGGCAAGGGTGTGTTGAGCAGGGTGGCCTTAAATGAGAAAATTTTTGATGGAGCCTTCAAAAACATTTTCTTGACTGGAAATAATTGTGTTAACATTTGGAAAACGTGATCTAATATCTTCTCCAACACTATGAACAGCATGCGCCAGACAAGTCACGCGAATCAACTTGGTGTAGAATACTTTTAAGTTTGCAGCTTCTTTCAACAAGTAGGCCGCACTGTCTGTCAGCAACACCAAAAACCTTTTGTTGTTGTTTTCTGATGGCCACAGGACACCAAATATAAACAAATCAACTTATTTATAATTCTCATTTTTGCAGGACTAGCACTGAAAATCATTAAATTAATACACTATATCTTGTGCAATTAAATGATATATTTACGCAAAGCATCACGAACAACTATGGCAATTGTCGAACTGTTGGTTGCCTCAAGCATCTTTGAAACAACCAAATGAGGTTTCCCAGGACACGTATAGTCTAGTTTTCCAACCACAACATTTGCAACATATCTGCCACAGCGGTCAGTGGTTTAATCAACAGTAGCCTAGCTGTATGATTCTCCAATATATTCTCAGATTTTCTCAACTGTTTTAAACGAAAAAACAATGTTTATTGTAAAAACGTACGGATGAATAGGTTGAATGCAAGAAGTGTTTCCTCAGAGTTGATTCATATGGTATCGTCATGTTGGTATATTTGTTGAGAAAAGCATTGGAATCTGGATTCTCCAGCTTCTTCCAAGGAATATTTGCCGCTACCATTGCAGAGCATACGTCAGCAGAAAATTGCTCTTGGGTTTTATCGACATCGTTAACATTAGGAAAGAATTGTTGCAATCCTGTTTTCTTTATGAAATTCTTCATATGTATTGCATTATTTTTGTGTTGTTCTTGGTAATACTTATTTTCTCATTTTACCTAAATATTATAAATGGAAATTTTAATCCAATAATATATGTGTGAATTCTACAAATTAACAAAGCATCAACTAACAAAATAACTAAGATTAAAATATTTGTTTTTGGTAAGATCGTTATGTTATGTTTTGGTAATTATTTCTATTATGTTGTTGAAATCCATCCATAGGAAATGAAACCTAGTTTGAATGCTAGCAAAATATCGTGGCTTACTTTTAAACGGCAAACGAAACATTTAATAAAAACTTTCGCATAAGTTATTTTTCTTCATTCTCTTTCTTTTCCTCTTCGTTTCTGTTTTCTTTACTGGAGTTGATGACATTGTGACATTGTGATTATTGTGACCATCTTTTCCTTTTTTTTTACTGAAGTTCCTTTAGGTAGAGGTTGGAGATCTGAGATTGGTGTGTAGGGCTCCTGAATGAGTGAACCTGTAGAAGTACTGGTTGGTTATTCAAGACTATCCAGCCTCTTTATTAGCTTGAGATGGGGGGCATGCTGGAAGCTGCGCATAATCATCTACTTGAGAGCTAATTTGATCCTCTAATATCTTGATGCCAGAGCAACTTCTTGAAGGTGAATCATGTTAATTACCACTCTTCCATTTTGCTCATGGAAAGTGACCAAATATGATGCAAAATCTTTAGCTGAAAGTAATTTTGGATTGAATGGGTACATCCCACCACACTAAAGTGATTTTACTGCGTTCATTACAGTGGCCGTTCTACCACAAGCACTTCAAAACTAATCAGCTACATGTGTTTGTTGAATGCCAGATCCATAGTTCCCTTGTGTCGTCATCTATGCTTCCACATTTCTAGAATACACACTTTTTAATGGCCCGAAAAACACTTTGTCTAATGGTTGAAGCAAATGATTGGAATGGGGAGGTAGGGTCAAGAGGGTAATGTGATTAACTTTGCAGTACAAAATTTCATCCAAGGTACAGTGAGCGCAATGGTTGTCTAAAATAAGCAACTGCAGGTCGTAAGTTGATGCTTACATGCACTTCTGATAGTGTTTTAGCCATTCTAAAAATAACTCTGAATTTATGAAACCCGTGAGATGCATTTTTGTATAAGTCGTAATGTAATTCATTCTCTTTCTGGGAAAAATACGGGCTGGAGAAACAGGAAAGCGAATAGCACTAACACTACAAACAGCAGTAATTGTTTCTCCTTTTACTCCAGAGGACATTTTACAGATGGCTTGTGTGAACTTTGGGAGGTAAATTTGGCACGGTAGAAATGCCTGTTTCATCCATTATCGTTACGCGGTGAGGAGGGAAATTATTTTGTTCATAACACAATCTTCTGCACTGGACTTCATTAAACCCAATTGCTTGACCAAGACTACACTGTTCGGTTTTTTTTAAAGCCTTTTTACTAGGGGTCTACGATCTTGAGTTTTTTCATTCGAGTTGAGTATTTCTAAAAGCTCCCGAGCTCGAGTCGAGTTTGAATATATTCATAATTTTAAAATGTTATGAGTTTGTATTTGTTTATTTTAAATGTAACTAGGTCACTTATCACATCCTTAAAATTTCAGATTTAAAAAATATACTAAAACACATGTTCTTAAAATATGAATGACACTCATTTTCATAAATATAAATACTTTTAGAAAAAAGTTTTGAATTCAGAAATAATACTTAAAAAACGTGATTTAAAAATAACATCACTCAAATAAAAATATATGGCCTATTATAAAGAAGTAATTAAGATTATTTTAACACTCATGTCTTTAAGGACATTAAAATTACATTAACAATTATAAAAAAAAAAAAAAAATTGCACGATGGCTTGTAAAAGTACAATAAGACAGTGTAGAAACTCTGCACAATAATGTAAGGTAAGTGATGGTGAAGAAGTCAACCTGAAATGATAGGTTAGGCCTAGATGTAACAAACACACTTTTCTCTTCATTTCTTCAAACACTTTTACACTTACCACTTCTTCCCAACTTCCACAGTAGAAATATTACTTTTTCATTAATGTATCTTCATATGAAAAATAAATATTTCCAAAATTCAAAAGAATATGCAACTGTGGAAGTTTGAAAAAGTGGGAAGTGTAAATGTTTAAGAAGAAATAGAGAAGTGTGTTTGTTAAGATATAGGCCTGACCTAACTATCCTTTCAGATTGGCTTCCTTCACTATCACTTTACATTATTGTAGAGTGTTTCTACAGTGTCTTGATAAAAAGTTAATAAAATGAACGTTTTAATAAGCTAAATTTACCCAAAATATGCTTCAGGAACTTAATTTACCCTATAAGAATATGAAAGAATCATAAATTGTTAGAAATTTAGAGTTTCATATTTAGTTTATTATTCATTAGTATAATCGGGCATGAACACGTCTTCTGTTCTATTTCCATTCCTCTATGCCCAGCTGCACATGCATATTGTACGGGCTCCGTTAAACATTATTTTATTAAGAAATTTACTTCATTTCAATTTTTAATGACGCTCATATTTTAAAATTAAAAATAATATGACTAAAATAATATTTCTAACAAACAATATGAAATAGTAAATGTTTTTTTTAACATAAATGTGGTAAGTTTGGTAAAATATGTATAGCAATAAATCATATCAACATTGATTTTAGACAGGTTAACCAACATAATTATATAACTAAATAGAAACTAAACTAGTGCTAGTTTTTTAGTTAATCAATACGAGTTTTAAATATCTTAAGTTTGAAAACATTGAATATAATTATATATTCTTGATATTACATTTTTAATCTAACATAAATTATTATTTTAGAAAGGGACCAGGTAAAAATAGTAAAAAGAATCATTCAGATATTTAGTAATCTACCTAGCTATTTTTATTCTCATTACCCGCCTTGATGGCATAGTTGGCGAACGCGCTTGTCGTGTTGAGCTCGACTGCTGAGGACGAGGAGATCGAGGTTCGAATCTCGGTCGGATGAGCTGGGGGTGATTTATCCTAAATGGTTTTCCAATCTCCCTCCACGCAAATGCGGGTTCACTTCCTCTAATTCAACCTACCCAATTCCTAAATCTATTAACGTAATTAGTACTTAAAGCGTATAACCCGAACGGGTAGTAAGATGCGGTGCTAAATATATTATATATTAATATATTTTATTTTCATTGCTTTGTCATGGCAATACAAGTAAACAACTTCAATCATGTATAATTCAAAATGGACGACAATATTGAATAAATTTACCGGTTGACAGTGGTTTTAAAGCTCTATTACGTTATTAGTGTAAAAATTGATATTAATTTTTAACAATTTGTTATTATTATTATTATTATTAGCACCGCGTCTTACTACCCGTTCGGGCTATACGCACTTACGCTAATGTGTAATGGTTGGGTGAATGTGAGATGAAATGAAGGACCTACAGTTTAACGTGGAATCCGAACCACGGTGGAGGCCTGGCATTCCCCACATTCACAAGATGTCTTGTCAGAGGTGAAGGAAGGGTTTGGTAATCAGATAAATCTGTGCCGGGACCGAGGATTGAACCCCGGCCGCCAGCACAGAAGTCTGACACCTTACCCCTAGACCACCAGGTCACCAACAATTTGTTAATCAAGCGAATGATTTATAAGTGGAAATGACAATATCTCAATTAAATAACCTATGCTTAATATTGCGTTTAAAAAATGTATTATCAAGTACATCCAGTGAAAGCGCGAAATGATGTGCCTACAAAACTTTCAATCTCGAGCTCGAAATCCGAGTACTCGCAGAGCCCTACTTTTTACAAAGTTAACTACCCAGTCCTTTCCAGCCATTTGCTTCTGCTTGTGGAAGTGGTGTTAAATATTATTTGCTTTCACATGTTTAAACACCAACTGCATTAATTGTTTCCCGATACCGCAAAACTTGGGAGTCGAAGTCTCTGATTTAGTTTTAAATCTCGCGCCCCTGTTCTTCTGTGAACACAGTGTGGAAACCCCCCAAAGAAGTTGTAACCCTTCCCTCGAAATTAAAAATAAATATACCAATAGTTGAACCTAGAATAAAACACAATAACAATAATTCATACATTTCATTGACATGTGTTGACCTTTCCAACATGCATAGTTATGTTAAATTTTCTGAATAATTTTGTAAAATGTGTATACAAATAAGGAAGTATTCCCATTTGTATGGCAATCATGCAAAACAATGAAGTAAATCTACCATACCCACGAATAGATTAATAACTTCCATTAAACATTTAGGAAATGTATCAGTTCATTTTTTATGTTGAAACTTTACTAATTAAAATCACTTCTTAAGGAATTTTTCTTACAGATCCAAGCCTCTTCCATACTTTGGCTTCTTTATTTCCCAGTTGGACTCCAATCTGTTGCATACTAAATCCTTCATCCCTCAGATTCAGGGCAGTCTTAATGTCTTTCGCAAGGAAGATCTTCCTGTTGGTTGTTTGCTTGAGTTTACCCACCTCTGCACATGTAAAAACAAGACACATTAAATAATTTCATTTAAACTCATTTATACACCCCTATTCCCTTCACCATCCTCTCCTTTACTTCCATGGCCTTGCAATTTGTGTGTCATAGCAAATGCAGGTTCTTTAAATTTTACAAAAACAGATTTTATCGAAATAAAACATGTGCTAAAAAAGAATATTGAACGATTTATCGTGTATCTATCCATTAGTAAGGTTTCTTTAAAAATCCGGTAGATGCCATCACCTACCACTTTAGGGCAAAATGTTTTGGAAGCTACAAGAGACATCCATAAAAAAAGTTTCTGTACTACTGTAGAATGTATTTACGCCTTGTGGCATTCACTAATTCCTTAAGTCTTAAGGCCAAAATATTACAAAAAAAGAATGATAAATGTTTTCTTACCTGTAAAATCTTCAGATCACGTATAAAACTGTTCACGCAACTATCACTATAACCACACTATGTTGCACAATGGCTGGCCGTTACTAGTTTCTCGCCAAGTATTACCAACTTTGTAGGAATGGCACTGCGTACTCTTAGACGATGTGTGCTCTTGTCCGAACCTCCCTTATTGCAATTATCACATATAATTTTTTGAGAAGTTTATTTCTTACATCTCACACCTTTACCATTGATATGTGACAACTTGTTTGACCAATGTAAGATGTGCTCCATGTGCAAGGTGCAGTATATGTTACAGGAGCAACAACTTGCCACACGTATGATCAACTCTCAGCTGATGTATGGTTATGAATATTTGGGAAACTCCTCCCGCCTGGTTGTGACTCCATTAACTGATCGCTGCTACAGGACCTTGTTTGGAGCATTACATCTTCATTTAGGTCAGTCCACAATTTCTTAAAATGGTAATAAAAAAGTGATACTAATTACTATTATTTTATTTATCTCTTTAAGGTAAACCACTTTTCATTTTTTGAGGTAATTTGTAATAAATATTTGGGAGGAGGTAAAAAAAGGTAGATAGAAAACATATAAAAGGGAACAAACACAACATAGCTTTTACATTGAAAAAGAGAACACAGTTTACAATTTACATTGCTGTCATGGGACAAAGAGGTAATTGCTACTCCTTGAGGAATGTGTGTGTGAATTGTGTTTATTCCCTTTAATGTGTTTTCCATCATCTCTTCCTATAACTTTTTCCAAATATTATTTAATTATTAACAGGTCAACTTTGAATAATCAAATTTTAGCATTGTGATTACTTTTAAAAATCATTGTAAAACTGTCTGTTGACAGTTGTCATTAAAACTGTGCCCTCCAGAATATTCTCTTCTTAGTGTCTTCCTTCATTCTAGAATGTAATATACGACATAAGTATAGTAATAGAGTTGTAGAAAAATAAAACACAAATAAAAGTAAAAACACTAACATGTGTCATACATATTATTAGAATATATCTTTCCTCTCTTCAAGTATGTCAGCATTCCGAATTTACTTCTATCTTTTCTTCTATTCCCATCAATCTTTCTCTCTAAAATTGTATTATGTAAGAAGTCCCTTCTCAATATGTGGCTTTCCTTCTTATAGTCTTCAGAATGCTTCATTCTTCTTCAACCCTTTTTCAGTACCTCTTCATTTCTGAGATTATCTATACAATTTATCTTCTCCATCCAAATCTCAAATACTTCTCTTCCTTCTTTTTCAATATAACTTTTTCCACGCCATATAAAACCACGCTCCACACGTCAAAAATATTTTCCTCAATTATAAATTGATGTTCCTTGCCATTAAAAGTTATTTTTCTTGTACATAAGCAGCTTAACCCTGTGATATCTCATCTGTACAGCTTCCATTTTGTGTTTTGACACTTCCCATATTATTACATGATTTTAATGGTTTTACTTTTATCTCAATATTTTATTTATTTGGGGTATTTTAACGTCCACTTTCTAAACTTATTGATTATATCAGTACATAAGAATTTCTATGAGCGAAAGCCAAAGGCCCTACCAATTTTGTCAGGAAAGGTATTTTCACATACCTTCCAGGGTTATTTTACATGCCTCATTCAACATGAGTCCAACAGTTTTACTTCCCCTCCAACCAAAGCTGTGCTATGGATTTTTATCGCCCGAGAAAATATTGTTGACACCTCCTGGGTTTTGATTGGTTCACTTTGCTTTGAAATTAGCATCACCTTTAATTTATTAGTGTTAATCTTCATGCCATACTCTATGCCTTTCCTCTTCTATCATCCTTTGTAAAGCTTCCTTGTTCTCTGATTCTATCGATTCCTTGAATATTAAATATACAAAAGGATTCAAATATTTGAGGATTTTAAGGTCATATGCATAGTTAGCCTATAGATTATGTAATTTTTCTAAACACACTCTCAAGAGTATAATCAAAAGTTCATGCAGGTTTGCTCAGAATTGATCTAGACATATAATTATTACCATATTGCAGTTAAATCACAATTCTTACTGGTTTAATACATTTGGAAGGGTGACCTGGTGGTCTAGGGGTAAGGTGTCAGACTTCTGTGCTGGCGGCCGGGGTTCAATCCTCGGTCCCGGCACAGATTTATCTGATTTCCAAACCCTTCCTTCACCTCTGACAAGACACCTTGTGAATGTGGGGAATGCCAGGCCGCCACCGTGGTTCGGATTCCACGTTAAACTGTAGGTCCTACATTTCATCTCACAATCACCCTACCATTACACATTAGCGTAAGTGCGTATAACCCGAATGGGTAGTAAGACGCGGTGATAATAATAATAATAATAATAATACATTTGAAAAAAACTATGTAATCACAAATAAATATTTTTTCTTACAAGATAACTAAACCACATAAATTCAAAGAATTATGAGAATCAATATTTAAAAATATGGTTCTTTGGTAAATTTACTTCCAGATATTTTGATAGCAGGGTTCTGCAAACTAAAGATATTTCATTCCAAGTCAAGCCCGAGCCAGATTCTTAGAGCCAAGCCAAGATTGAATTAAATAAATTAAAACTATTAAAAAATAAGCTTTTTAAATTAGAGTTGGGTCAAATCCACTATTTTACAAATCCGAATCTCCAATTACCAACAGAATTTGAATCTTGTAAAAATTCATGAACTTAAGATGAAATATAAATATAATAGAATAATATAAATTACAAATGGAATGTTAACATTTAGTTACTTTCTTATATTCATTCATCACAAGATCAATATATTCAGTAAAGCGTTAAAAACTGGTCTGTGGCCTGCATCTCAGAGCTCATACTATAATTGTAATGGGTTCTGAATGACTAATAAGAGCACTAAACAAATTTTAGTTTGAAAATGGAAATACTTTTTTATTTCTTAACTTCTTTCTTCTTTGTGTTTGATAAAGGCAACAATGCCGAAATATTACTCTATTTGTTTCTAAATGTGTATAGAAGACAGAAGAAAGGAAGAAGATGTCACCCTTGTTTGTGCATTGGACTCTCCCCACATCTTTTTCCTCTTTCCCCAGGTGGGCTTTCTTCGTCAAATTTACACTTAGTAGTTTAGTTTTCCTTTTTCTTTAGTTTTATCAATTTCCTTTATTATAAAATCATTTAGCCACTGGGCCACCTCATTTTTAAACATAAATACTTTTTTTTAAGGTTCTGAGTCTTGAATCCAAATTTTTCTCGAATCTTCGAATCTCCAATAGCCTTATGGATTTGAGGGCCCATTCCTGATTTGAATAAGAATACAACAATTCTTTAAATCAAAACAAAAATTTTTGAGATTAAACACATATGTTTAAAATAAAACATTTTTTTTTTTAAATTCCTTTAGAATTTTTATTTTAACAACAAAAATAACTTATGGCAACAGTACATCTCACATACAACATCCATACAAGTAAAGAAAAGAGTAAATAATTAGACAATACAACACACAAATAGCCTTATACAACAATCTATAATTTGCCGAACCTCCAAAGCCCCTTAGTTTGAACTCGAGCTCTAATAAAAGTTCAGACTCAAGCTTGAAACTTAAGTAATCGCAGACGTTTAACCATATACCTACCTCTAACTGCCTTAGCTATAAAAATACAGAACCCCAGTATTTGAACTGTGAACCATGATCTATATTGTTTGAATGTTTTGCTATTCAAATGGGTTGCAGCGAATAAGAGGGTCAAGATGTATAATCCTGAATACAGATATAAAATTACTCTGACTTGAGAGGAGTGTATTGTGTGTGTTGTAGGAGGCGCCCCAGAAGGTCCTGCGGGCACAGGAAAGACAGAAACCACCAAGGACCTTGCTAAAGCTGTGGCTAAACAATGCGTGGTATTCAATTGCTCTGACGGCTTGGATTACATAGCTCTCGGAAAGTTTTTCAAGGTAAAGTTATTTGCATTCATTGACAAATTTGATTATTTTCCTACATACATCATCCAACATCTTAGCTTACTCGATGATGGCGTGTATACCTACTGACTAAGAGTACCGGGTTCAATTCCTGGCATGCCCGAGAATTTATTATTTTTGAAATGGGGGTTCCCCTTTCACAGTGATGAATTAACGGCTGGGGGCTTGATGTTGTGTCTGCTCTAGATTTATGTTAATTTATAAATCGGGTGCTGATATAATCAATAGGTTCAGAAAGTGCACGTTAAACACTTAAAACAATAACAACAACAATAACCACATAAACATTAGCTATCAAATCTACTGATAATAGCATTTAATACCATGTCTACCACTTTTGAATTATTTTGATCATTTAATTTTAAAATAACTATGGTGATTTCTGAAATTAATGTATCATAATCATCATCATCATCATCATCATCAACAACTGTTTACAGTCTGTGGTCGGGTTAGTTTAGTAAAATACCTTCATCTTCTTCTCTCCTTCCCCCATTCTTCTCTTTTCCCTTGCACACCTCTCTTATCTGTTTCTCCCATTTCTTTCTTGGCCCCCTTTGCAGTTTTTTTCCTACATACTTTATTTCCAACATTTTCTTTAGCATACCTTCTTTTTCCATCTTGATTACATGGCCATTCCTTCTCAGACTTTCTTCCTCTACTATCCATGTACTCCCTGTACCCATACTCTTTCCTGGATAATTTCATTCCTAACCTTGTTTCTCCTCGTGACAGCTAACATGCTCTTCACAAACTACATTCCCATGTCCTCCACTTTCCTAGTCTCTCTTACATTCACTGTCCATGTTTCTGCTGCATATGTGACAATAGGAATAACTCCAAGGGCACTTCTCTTCTTCATAGCAGGTCTCTTACACACCTATAGAACTACTCTCCACAGCAGGTCTCTTACACACCTATATAAAAACTCTCCCTGCTGTCATCTTCTCATTAAATCCTCTCTACTTTCACTTTTCTCCTCAATCACACTTCCAAGATATTCTATGTTCTGTGCTTTTCTCAGCTCTACTCCATCCAACCTTATAGCTTTATTAAGCCTTACCCTCTTCCTTGACATTACCATCACTTCACACTTTGCCATGCCACATTTCATTCCACTCTATTTCACTTCCTCATTCCATTCCTGTAACAGTTCCTGTACTTCCTCTTCCTTCTCCACCCATATCATCAAGCTCTCAGCAAACATCATGGCTTTCAATCTTCCCTCACCGATTTTTCCTGACACTTTGTTCATTATCATTTCCATTACCATTTCAAACAGAAATGATGAAAGGGCACAACTGAGCTCCACTTAATTTTTTATTTGGAACCATTCCGTCCTTCTACTCTCTATCATAACCAACTCTTGTTATTCGCATACATGCTTTTAACTTTCATTACAACTCCTCTTTCAACTTCGGCCTCCTCCATTGTATTCCAAACTTAATATCCATCCAAGGTATCATATGCCTTCTCCACATCCATAAATACCATTACCAAATCTTTCCCATATTCATACCTTCTTTCCATCAGCTGTTGTATGGAAAATATTAAGTATATTGTAAACCTTTATTCCCCAAATCCGTGCTGTTCCTCTCTCCACCTTCCTTTAATTTTATTTCTTATTCTCTTTTCCAGTATGTTCTCATATATTTTTGTACAGTGGCACATCAGCATTATTCCCATATAATGTGTACACCTCTTCCCTTCTCCTTTCTTGAGAATAGCTATTATAACTCCATTTTTCCAGTCTTGCGGTACCTTGTTTTCCTTCCAAACCACTCTCAGCTCCTTGTATAAACATTAAACACATGCTTCACCTGCTGCTCTTATCATTTCCACAGTCTGTTCCTCCACACCACCCGTTGATTTTCCTTGTTTCTTCCTCTTTAATGTGTCCTTAACAGTTATTGCTTCTAAAATAAGCATTGTATTGCTCTTTTCTATTTTTCTTTTCTTTTTTTACTCTTTCACCACTCTTTTTATATGAAATAAATTCATATATTAAATCAGGTTTTCAGGCTTTAAATGGTAAAACTGAATACACACACTGAAGTTGTTTACAACAATTTTACTGTTCTGGGGTCTGGTTGTTAAGTTCATCCTATAATTATAGATGGTTTTGAACCACCAATGAGCAATATTAGAGCTCTAAAATCAAATTCACTTGAAACATTGATTCTTTTTAAAGGATTTCAGTCTTGAATCAGAAATTTTCTCGAATCCTCGAAACTTGAATATCCTTAAGGATTCAAGGTAATTGAAGGATTCGAGGTCCCATGCCTACTATGGATTCAAATAGTTAAATATCAATCAAACATGTAGGAATAAACTACAACCTTATCTTGTTACTATCGAAAATTGAAAACTTTAGGATTAAGCTAAAAAAACCTTTTCTTGTGGAATAATTAATTTTGTACGCTATTCTGTTGTACATATCATACAACAAGCATCAGCTACCGGTGGGTTTTTGTTTGTTTAGTTGAAATTCACATATTACTGCACTGAACATCATTTTACTGTACATCAACTAGTAAATTGGGTAGTGTATCCAACACCTGATTGTAGCCTAGATTACTTCCAATCATCAGTGTTTAGCACACCTGTGCAGTCCTGTCCAATGCTCGGCGCGTAGTGAATGTCATCTAGTCTAGACGGTACTTTACTGGTTCTCTCTTATAGGGCTTAGCTTCATGTGGAGCCTGGTCCTGTTTTGATGAGTTTAACCGTATCGACCTGGAAGTACTCTCTGTGGTAGCACAGCAGATCTTGACAATCCAGCGAGGCATCCAGGGAAATTTAAAGACAATGTTGTTTGAGGGCACGGAGATAAAACTGGACCCTACATGTGCTGTATTCATCACCATTGAACCCTGGCTATGCTGGCCGCTCTGAGCTGCCGGACAACTTAAAGGTCATTTGGAGGATTTTCAAAATATATTTTTTGTCTTACTATGAAAATGTATATATACCCTGTGGAAACCCTATAGAGTAATTTACATTTAGCAACTAGTGTCCGACCAAAGGTAATTTTTTTGGCCGAAGCTGAAGCCAAACTTTGTTTTCCCTGTCAGCTGAAGCTGAAGAGCTTTGCAAAAAATGCTTATTTTAAACTTTACTTTAAATTTAATATCGTGTATATATATATATATATATATATATATA
>CABFVZ010004473.1:0-15421 GCA_902151445.1 Timema monikensis | reverse complement strand
ATATATATATATATATATATATATATATATATAAAAAATAAGTATAAGTATAAAATATCAATCACTTCTTTCTCTTAACATTTGGCTTTGAAAAAGTGACTAGATTATTTTTTATTGCTATCTAGTCTTGCCCAAAAAATTAATCAGTTTTCTTTTATGTGTATAATAATTGCATTAGCCACGGTTTGAGTGAAAAGTTCTAAATAAATCTGATAATAACACTAGATTATAGTAAACACAGATCATGTATCACCACTACTGACTATTGATTAGTCTACTGACCAGGCGCCTAAATCCAACTTGCAGTGACTTGTCAGTTGTCACTTGTCATGTGACCGCTCCTGCGCTGCACCCACGAGCATACATTAGATAAGGTAAGTTAAATGAACCTTCGGCTTCGGCGAAACCTTTGGTCTAATTTTGGCTAAAGCTGATTATTTTGCGGTTTATAGCCGAAGCCAATTGTTCAGTCGGACACTAATACTAAGTTATAGAAAAGGAAGCCAACTTTATAGGATAACTAGACTGGGCCTTTAAAAAAATGCACTTCTATCTTTGTTTCTTTATATTTTTTCCTAATTCTATATAAAGAATACTTTCATAACTACATGGTATTTTTAAATCTTTGGGAATATCACTTTTTCATAATGACAGAAAAAAAAATTGGCTGCTACAAGGGCTCTGCGAGTACTTGAATTTTAAGCTTCAAACTGAGCTCATCATTAAAGCTCGAGATCGAGATCGTCATTTTTGAGCTTCCTCTTGATGTACTTACAAATCGATTTTTAAAATGCAATGGCCAATTATAGGCTATTCAATTTAGATTATATCTGTAGTTTCACTTATAAATCATTTGGGAAATTAAAAATATGTTTGAATTAGCATAAATGTTTACATTAATAAAATAATAGAGCTTTAAAACTACATTCGGCAAGTAAACTAAATCAATATTTTCATCCATTTTGAGCTATCCTTGATTAAAGTTGCACTGTCATGAAAAGGCGACGAAAATGTAAATAGTGAAATAGCTCACTAACTACTTAAATAATCGTTATTTTTATATGGTTCCTTTCTTAAATTATAATTTCAATTGGATTAAAAATTTAACATTGAGAAAACATATAGATTGGTTTTTAACTTTAGATATTTAAAACTTTTAATATTATGTTCAACTAAAAAACTAGCATTATCTACTCTTTAGTTATATAATTATTTTGGTTGACCTGTTTAAAATCAGTGAAATTAAAATGAATGTCACCCAACTTACCACATTTAAATAAAAAAGTAATTTACTATTTCATATTGTCTATTAGAAATATTATGTTAACCATCTTATTTTTCATTTCAAACCATGAGCATCAAATATTATAAAGATTATAAATTGAATATAAAAAGTTTTATTTTAAGATCATTTCTTGTGCAACCGCACAACTATTGTTATTGCTATATGCAGAGTTTCTTGTCCCCCATCCTTTATAGGAATGGCGTGATTTGGTATTGATGTGCGTATAAAAAGCTGATGTTATTTCTCACCATGCAGGCACTGTTCCGCTCAGTGGCGATGATGGTGCCAGACTATGCTATGATCTCAGAAATTGAACTATACTCATATGGGTTTGTGAACGCTCGACCTTTGGCTGTGAAGATCGTCGCAACATACAGACTCTGCTCAGAACAATTGTCATCACAACACCACTATGACTATGGTAAATTAAAGACATATTCTCTCTGATTATTAAATTTTACAATGGATTAAATATAACAAATCTGATTTAATTAAAAGAATATATTCAACTGCTTTTATATATTCTATGTTAGCAATAGTTTAATTATTTATAATACCTTTTACTAACATAAATAAAACAATAAAACTGACTTAGGTTTCTTAAATACATGTATATAATATCTCAACATCTCAACTTATTCCTAAAATTTTCAAGCATGAATCCAGTGTAGATCATGTTCGGGCTCTCACACAATGCAAGGAGTTGGAAATTAGAATCCGACATGAAGCAACAATTGATAAAAAGGAACAAAAAGAAGTTAAAAACTAATTAAGAAGTGGAGGGAAATACTTTCAGGATGGTTGGATACGATTAGATTCCAAGCTAAAGAGAATTCAGCCTCACGGGATCATTAAGAAAGAATTTGTTATGAGACTAATGCTGAATCTGAATCAACAGGAAATAAAGGACATTTTTTATAATTAGTTCATTTGTTGATGAAATATGATCCAATGCTACATGAACATGTTCTAAGAATAAAGCTGGGGAAAAAGTTTGATAAATTCTTTACATCATCTATTATTCAGAACGAGTTTGTAGAAATGTTGGCTGAAAAAGTAAAAAGCAAAGTTATCGATCAAGTAAAAGAATCCAAGTACTTTTCTATTATATTTGACATCACTACTGATATTCCTCATAAGGATCAAACGAGCCAAGTTTTGTGCTACGTTATGATTGATGGAAATAAAATGAAGGTAGAACCATTTGTCGATTTCATTGAAATAAAAGGTAAAACCGCCAATAATATTTAAACTATGATTTTGCAAACATTAGAAAATGACAGAATTGGTATTAAAAATTGTAGAGGACAAGCTTATAATAATGCTGCTTTGGTGGTTCGTCAACATACTGGTGTTCAGAGACGTATCAAGGAACTTAATAGAAAAATCAGAATTAGTCACAAGTAAAAACCACACGCTGATTTTGGCGGGTATTCATGCAACTTCCGTTGCTGCGAATTCTGTTATCTTTTTTTTTTGTGACTATGGAGAGTTTGTTCACGTGTTTCTTCCCTAAACCATTGCTGGGATATTCTGACTGAAGTCACACACACACACACACACACACACATATATCAAAATATTTTTTTCGAAAATCTGAAGTGCTTTAGAACAGTTAACTTGTGATAAGGAAATTACCAGGTCAACAATTCAATAGCCTATGCCAAATAAATTTGTTTTGCTCTTGTGAGCTCTTGGAGCGTCAGCGTTAATGTAGAAAGAAAAAACTGATGGCTGGTGAAGAATCATGAGATGCTGAATTGTCATACGAAACTGAGTTGAGAGGAGAAATAGTTTCCTCGCTGTACAGAGTGATCCCAATAAATTACTCTCAGATTTCAACAGAATCTTCTTGCTGAGAAATATGCCTTTCTCCTCCGTCTTGATTCTTTTGAATGACAAATACGAGTATCAACTAAATAATGACTATTGGTACAATGACATTTATAAGGACTTAAGAGTTTTATTGTTGTTGCTGCTACGCGAGATGAAACAGAGACGTGGAAGGAAGATCCCCTTGAACTTTTGGACTTTATTAAAAAATACAGTCTTGGAAACTCAGTCCCAAATATTGTAATACTTCTTCGAACTTTCCTAATAATGTCTGTTAGTGTTGCTACGTGTGAACTGAGTTTTTCTGGTTTAAAATTGATCAAGAATTACCTAAGATACACAATTAGTACCTTACCGTTAAGAAATCTTGCTATACTTTCTAGTTTCTATAGAACTGCAACCAACAGACAAAATATACTTCAATAATATCATTGACAATTTTTCTAACAGAAAAGCAAGAAAAATAACATTGTAGAATGTTGTAATTAAATTATTAACTTCATAAATAAACAAGGTGACTTTTGTCAAAGTATGTTGTGTGTTGAGAAGGGCGGCAAACTCGGGGACCGCCCCTGGCGGCACCAACTTGGCTACGCCACTCATGTGATAGCTGGGGTGGGTGGGGTGTGGAGAAGTTGATGGGGTTGAGGATCCAGGGATGGGATGGGTAAAGTCACTGGGTACAGGGGTGTTTGAGGAGGGGGCTGCATATCTTCGTCCTCCGAGGAGTCTTGCTTGAGGATCTCCGCAAAGTCCCAGGCTGGATATTCACACTGGATGGAGGTGGAGGGGAATTGTCTTAAGCTCTGAGGGGTGGTCGGAGACATGGAGGAAGTGGGCAGATTGTGGTAATGAGTGAAGGGAGGAAGAGGGTGCTAGATGATGTTGTGTATCTGGCATTTGTGGCTTTCTCTTTCTTCTTTCCTCCCCCCCTTCCTCTTCTATTGGATTCATTTATGGGGAGTCTTACGATGGAACGTGAGAGGCAGCTGGGCAAGGGCGCTACTTCAAGAGGTTGACTTGTGAAGTATTTCATTTTTGCTTTAATAATAATTATGACTATAAATTGTATCAGGAATAAATAATAAATATTTCTTTTGATCATTACTAGGTCCAACATCTCTCTTTATAAAAAACCTCTTTTAGAAAAGATGTTTTCCTTTTAGCTTCTATTGAAAATAGAAACCCTCATCTTTATTTGACTTTCTAGGTAATATACATAGGTATTGGAACAATTTGATAACAATTTATATTTTTTATGTTTCAGGTATGCGGGCAGTAAAATCAGTATTAACGGCAGCAGGTAATCTGAAGTTAAGGTACCCTGATGAGTCCGAAGACATTCTTATGTTGCGCTCCATTAAAGATGTAAATCTACCAAAGTTCCTTTCACATGATCTACCTCTTTTCCAGGTAGAGTGTTATTACAACATTCATTAGTCTTTTAGATTAAAAAAAAATATTATAATTTTCTGTTTCTAAAAATATTTAAAAACTTGAAAGTTTTCATAGAAGACTGACTTCTAAAAAAAGACTCGATCATGTGATCTGCATTATTATTAGCACCGCGTCTTACTACCCATTCGGGTTATACGCACTTACGCTAATGTGTAATGGTAGGGTGGTTGTGAGATGAAATGGAGGACCTACAGTTTAACGTGGAATCCGAACCACGGTGGAGGCCTGGCATTCCCCACATTCACAAGATGTCTTGTCAGAGGTGAAGGAAGGGTTTGGTAATCAGATAAATCTTTGCCGGGACCGAGGATTGAACCCCGGCCGCCAGCATAGAAGTCTGACACCTTACTCCTAGACCGCCAGGTCACCGACATGTGATCTGCAAAAGTCACTTTTTATAAATATTATAAAGACACAAAATAACACTTAACAATACAAAAAAAAGTTATCAATTAGAGCTTAAAAAAATGTTTTTTTTTTATTAGCGATGGGTCCTCGAATCCTCAAGTTCCTTTAATCCTTAGGGATATTCGAGTAAATTTTGAATATGCTATTCAAATTCTTAAAAAATAGTTGTCCCATTTTGTAAGTAAAATTTGTTTTAGAGCTCTAACTATGCCTATTGATGATGGTTCATAACCAGTTATTATTATAAGATGAACTTAACGACCTGACCCCAGACCAGTAATTTAACATTTAACTGAATGTATGAATGTTATAGTGAATAGATTATAAGAAAGAATGTTCACCTTTAGTTACTATTTCTTCTATTTTATTAGATTTATACACAAAGTGTGCAAGTGAGAGATTAAGGATTGAAGCAATTAAAGGAGAAAGAATGGTGGATGGGGAAGATGGAGGCATTTTACTAAACTGATCCGGCCACAGGCTGTTGATGAGATGATGATGATGATGAGTTTCCTCTGTTAGGAAATTGTGTTGTACGTTTCACACTACTTCCTGATAAGTTCCAATAGAATGAATCCTAGGTTCAAGAGTTGGGTGTTACTGATAGATTTTCTTCATGAATCAGCCATTACGTTTTGGTTCAATGGCAGCGATGTAAAGTGTGAAATGTTTTCTTTTCATTGAAAAAGCCATATTGTGTTTGTCCCTTTTATATGTTTGCACTCACCTCGGTGGCATAGTTAGCCAACGCACTAGTTTCATGTTGAGCTAGACTACCGAGGACGGGGAGATCAAGTTCGGGTGAATTATGTGTGCCTTTTCCTAAAGGGTTTTCTACTCTCCCTCCACACAATTGCAGGTTCACTTCCTCTAAATTCAACCCTCCCAATTTCTAACCCATTGGCATAATTAGTACTTAAGCGTATAAGCCGAATGGGTAGTAATACATGGAGCTAGATGAATAAAATGTAAATATATTCTTGCAACCATATTTCCTGTTCCTTTTTCCATCAATATGGTTGAAAATGATATTCTGCACTAAACTCTCACACATCTTACAGATGAACTATATTTATTTATCCCAAGGGTAAAGTACATTCATTTTTAATACATAGAATTTGATACTTAGCCCCAAAATTATTATAGTCCCACTGTTACAGTCCAGGGGATCCTTATCATTAGTGAAAATTACACTTGACGCTAATGTATATTCCTTTCAGGGCATCACTAACGACCTGTTCCCTGGTGTGGTGCTCCCAGTACCTGACTATACACACCTGAATGCGGCAGTGATGGATGCCTGCAAGGCTAGTAACTTGCAATGTACCCCAACATTTCTTGAGAAGGTCCAGCAGATTTACGAGATGATGATCGTAAGACATGGTTTCATGATTGTGGGATTACCGTTTGGGGGCAAGACTACTTCTTATCGAGTCTTGGCTGATGCTCTTAGCTTGATAGAAGACAGGGTATGTGTTTTTAAAAGTGTTTCTTTGTTTACATTATTTTTAGTAAGCAGTACATTTTGTTTTATTAGGTCCGGTTTTACCATCTCCAGATAAGCCTCAGCTAGCTTTCACTTGTCTCTACCCAAACAGCTAGACTATTTAGACAGTGTTTCATTACTTGGTGCTTATCTAGGGGATGAATTTAACCAAAGTTGGTCAAACTAAAGCTTAGGCCGTGGTCACTTTGGATGCACGCTTGCGCAAGTAAACTGCGTGCAAGAAGAAACAAAATTCGAATGAACCCATCTAAACCAGTGGTCGCGTGCCCGAGCTGGTCACACTGAGTGCGAACTGGATGCGCAAGCTTGTACAAGCTTGTGCACGTGCAACCGTGGATCAAATAAATTTGTTTCTTCATGTACACTTGCTGTATTGGCGTGAGAGTTATTTTATTTCCCTTGTATTTTCAAGAGGTGATAGTTTTGTCCTTGTGTATTTGTGTTTGTGTTTACGATGGAAATTAATATTCTAATAGCATGCGTTGAAGCAAAAAGGGCCATCTGGGATGCCTCTTCAAGGGACCATAGCAACAGAGACATTATAAACTGTGGGCGGAGATAGGAACCATATTGGATATTCCAAGTAGGTAATGATAGTTTTGAAAAGTGGTGGAAAAACTTTATTTCAACTTAATTATTATTGTTTTAACCATCACAAAATAATATAATTACCTACTGAATAGTTATGTTTCATTATTAGTAGTTAGCCTATGAAAGTTTGAACAATGTTTGGTTTATTAGGTATTGAAGTAGTGTTTAAAAGCATCTCTGATTTTAATTGCCTTTTCAGTAGCTCTATTGTATCTACGCAGGTCATCATTTGGCCGGTAGTCTCGAAGGAGCTGTGTTTGGTTTTGTGAAACATAACTATCCACTTGTGCACTACCTTCTCTATCAATAACAATGTTATGCAACAAACACACACATTTTAGAATCACGTCTACTTTGGCCGGGATACACTGAATTTCAGTTTTAAGAACTCGCCACTTAGCATCATTCTAAAGTAGCCAAAGAATTTATCTGGCTGCTTAAGGAGATCCAGGAAAATACGGCTATATTCTCCATCTTTCTCCCTATTCTTAAAATAATCGGCTCACTGGAAGTGATTACTTGCACCTAGTTGCAACCAATGTGACCACTTCGTACACACGCAAGCTGCTTGCGCAAGCGTGCATCCAAAGTGACCGCAGCCTTAGAAATCAATTAACATATTTATTTAGATCATTTCCACACTTGATAATTTTTAGTGACATTTTGGGTGGTAAACTAACGTTAAACACATGTGCTGTGAATAAAGTTAGATCCCATTTTATTGTCTTTTAAAACATTTGTTTGAACAATGATGAAACAAATATTCTTCCTTGGATTTATTTTGTTTGGATTAGTATGTTACCATACATTTGCAGTACATATTTAATTTATATGCTTACAGTAATTCTTGCTGTATTATATTACATTCCTGAAAAATGCAACATTATATAAAACATTGTTATAAAAATGTTTTATCATAAGAATCAATGCCAAGTGTCTGGATAGGCTCCAAGATACCCCCTATCATGCACAAATACTTACAAATTGAATCATATCTTGTAAACATTGCATTGTAGAGGTAACTTAATATGCATTGTTGATAATATAGTCTGCAGCACTGTCTACACCATGCTGACAGACTTTGGATGCTGGGTAATTTACATTTGGAAGCTATTAGCGCTAATTGACTGTTTTCTTTTCAACCAGAGTTGTAGAAGAATTATGATATCACACTTAACAATTGCAGCAATGAGTGATGAGGGGGGTGAGGAGGGATGAGTGGGACTTGCTTTGCTTAACTCATTCATTATATTTTGAGGACGGGAATAGGGTGCAAGAACTAGGATTACAGACTTTTAACAATGTAAACAAACAACGTTGTCTGTGGCAACGTTATAACAGGAACTACTATCATAGTAGAGATCTGCAAATACTTAAATTTCAAGCTCAAGACAAGTCTACAATATAAGTTGTACTCTGTGTTTTGTGTAGAATGACTCATTTTATTTATCTTTTCTCTACCTGTTTGGGTGTTGTTTGGGAAATATGCACTTGGCAAAACTATAAATTTACTATAATTTAAAATACAGTGTTTAATTTTATTTTAAACCAATAAATACGAGTATTATTTTCATTTTAAAACGCTAATACTAATTTGATTTTGATTTAAGTAGGGAAATATTTATATTAAATATTTTAATGAATCAAAAATACGACACCTTAGCTCATTTGGTAGCGTGTCCATCTACTGAGCTATAGGTCCCTAGTTCAATTTCTGGCATGGCCGAAAAATGTATCATTAGTGAAATGTGGGTCTACCCTTTTAGAGTGATGAATTAACAGACGGGGACTGGATGTTGTGACTGTCCTAGTCTTAAGTGAGATTATAAGTTATGTGAAGCTACGACAGATGGAAGCCGGAAGTGTAAAATATGTGGCTTGAATAAAAAACTGACCCAGGCCACAGGCTGGAAACATTAGTTTATGTAAAATGTTGAATCAATACTTTCTGAGATGTGCCTAGAGCTAAAACCAAAACATAAATACAATGAAAAGAAGAACACAGTTCACACTTTACAACACTGCCATTGGACAAAGAGGTAATGGCTGCCTCTTGAAGAAATCAATCATTAACACCCAATCCCATCTATTGGAACTAATCAGGAGTGAGTGTGAAACACATAACACAACTTCTTAAAAGAGGAAAAAAAAAAACACAAAATGGAGAAAATGGAACATTGTAAGGAATGATAGGACACATATAGAGAAAAAGAGGTTTTTCTTATAGACATATATATTAACTATGCCATATAAATTGAATAGGGTAGGTAAACGTTAGGTGTGCCAATGCTATAGGTATGGTTTAATTTTGCCACTCTAAGGCAGTCACTTTGCTTATAGAATGGGTTACAATAATTCAAAACTATTGTGATAATATATGGCTCAATATATTAATAGCATATTTGTATTTTTAATTTAAGGTCTCAGACAGGTATATTTGAAGAAACCAGTTTGGTACTATTTGTTTACCAGGCTAAGAATGGTATTTATAATCTAATAAGAATATGTTTATTAGTACAATTTTAAGTCTTGGGTCTTATTTTATGTCTTAATTATGTAAAAGGTATAAATAAACATTTTGTTTAAGTAGTTTTTAAGTTTACATATGTATATATTATCCTTGATGTTTGACAATAATTATAATTAAAAGCCCAAATGTTATTAAAAAATGAATTAAATAAATTAAATAAATATATATTAAGACAATAAAACAATTTTCAGTTAAAAATACAAACATAAATATTTTGGTAATAGTAATTGTAAAAACTTGATTAAAATGTATATTAAGTTATTAAACACATTTAACATTTAATTATTGTTTTAATTGGAGTTTGGTAGAATACACAATTTTATGAATCCGAATTTCAAATCTGAATCTCTACTTTACCTTTGAATCTCGAATCTCTAATTTACCTTTGAATCCTGAATCTCAAATCCTAATCTTTAATGTACCTTTGAATCTCGAATCTCAAATCCGAATCTTTAGAAAAATCATGAACTAAGAGAAAATGTAAATATAATAGAATAATAGAAAACACAAAATTTCAGATTATAGGTTCAGTTATTTTTATAAAAATTCTTTCAAATTTACAAGTGACACTGGTTTCAGAGCTACAGTCAACTCTCGATTCTACGACCCCGGGAATAGCGTCCCTCTCGAAGTAATGACCCTTTTTTGGGGAACCGTGAAAAATGTGGGAAAAAAAGGTTGAAAAGTTTAAGGAAATCGGCTGTGAAATGTGTCTGTTGCATTTATTTAGGTCGCTGCGTTGCAATTATCTATGTGAGCGCTGTATTACTAGTAACTGGGGTGGGTCAGCTATAAAAATAGACACCACCTTCATCAATGCCAGCCAATAGCACTTGACTCTGTCCACCCCCTCCCACAAGCAAGACAATGTTTCCCCACGCGCGACTGCTGCTACATCATGCGCCAGGCTTGCTTTTCCCATTGTTATTTCGATTCTTGATTTGGTTACTATTTTGGTTTGATTTTGTGAACAATTTTTGACGATCCATGCAATTGTTTAACATTGTTATTTTGATTTGGTTACGTTTTTGGTTGGATTTTGTGAACGATTTTTGATGACCCATGCTATTTGTTGTCTAAAAAATGCAATTTTTTCGTATAGAGGTCAGGGGTGGAACAAAATCTGTTAAAATTCGAATAACGACCCCTTTGAAATAACGACCCTTTTCCTGGGAACCGTGAAAGGTCGTAGAATCGAGAGTTGACTGTATAGTACTACTTATTGATAGTTCAGAACCAATTATAATATACAGAATAAACTTAACAACCAGGCCCCAGACCAGTAATTTAACACTTAACTGAATGTATGAATGTTATAATGAATGTATTAAAATAAATAGTGCTAACATTTAGCTACCATTTATATTTTACATTAATATATTTTATTTATATTTCCTCTTAATTATTGCAAGATTCAGATGTAGATTTGAATTCGTGATTCAAAGATAAATTGAAGATTCAGATTCACAAAATAGTGAATTTGAGCCAACTCTTATTTGAGTAAATAGTACATATGCGTACAACCTGAACAGGTAGTAAGACTGGTGTAAACAATTTAAACCAACTGTTATCTGCTCCTCCCATCTCTCTCTTGGTCTCTCCTCTCCTTCTTCATCCTCATTACGTGCCCAAACCATCTTGCTGTTTATTTTGAGTTTTTGTGTGCTGTGTAATGTGTTTGTATCCAGTCAGACAGTTTTACTTTCCTATCACCAAAGTATAACAGTGCGACATAGAATGAGAATCAAGTTATTATGTTTGAGTTTTATAGTTTGGTCATAAATTGTGAACATTTATTTTATTCACCTCAACATGCACAATTTATTTTAAATCTGGGAAATCAAAAAACACCAAAATATTTCAAAGTACAATGTACAAAATGCTAGCTTCACAATATTTTTATTTGTTTTAATTTTCAAAAACACTCCAAGGGTTGATGTTGATCAGTGTAGCTAGCTAGCACTGTTTTCATATTCATTGGCGGACTGCCATTCTTTGGTTATTACATGGTTGTATAATACTTCCCTAAACCACACTGATGTGTGTGCAATCAAAGGCGTCTGTCTCATCTGGTCTGATTAAAAAATTACAGGGAGACCTGGGGCTAAATCCTGGCAGGGTGTGCTCAGGTTTTCCCTAAGAGGTTTTCCACTCTCCCTTCACATAAATGCGGGTACACAGCTTAGCAACTTTTTTTAAACGTTTATTTACTCTTTATATTTTGTAGAGTAACATAAGAAATATTGTGAACAAAATTTAAATATAGAAGGAAAAAATCACACCCATGCTGAAAAGTTAGCCAAGTGTGTATGCAATGTTTTGAAATTCATTCAGACCTGAGATTTATACCGGAAATTAAGTTTCATATTAAAAATTAATTTGGACCCATTTTTTGTAAATAAAATATATTCTTGATAGTATATTTTTTGAGTAAAATAGATTAAATATAATTTTTTTTAGCATCGCGTCTTACTACCGGTTCGGGTTATACACTTATATACTAATTACTCTAATTTGTTAAGGATTAGGAAGGTTATTTATATGTATATATGAATTATACCCACATTTGCATGGAGGGAGAGTGGAAAACAATTTCGGGAAAAATCAATACACCCGACTGAGGTTCGAGCCTTGATCTCCTCGTACAGTTTAGTCTACTGCTAGTGCAGCGCGATAGACCACGCGACCACCGAAGCGGGCTATAAGTTATTGATTTGTGTCTTCCTACAAATATAAAAACATAGGAAACAATTGATTTATTTATGTATGCATTATTGTAACATTTGCTAGCATCATTGCCATTTCCAGGGTCTAATGGATGAACACAGAGTGCAAATAATTGTGATTAACCCCAAAGCTATCACTATGGGCCAACTGTATGGACAATTTGATCCTGTTTCTCACGAGTGGTCAGATGGGATTCTAGCTGTGAGCTATCGGCAGTTTGCAGTGTCCACTACTCCAGACAGGTGCTTGTTGATCAACTGTATCTTATACTTTAAAAGTGACTCTCCATAAGGAAAAACTCTTCTCACTTTATGAACTAATTGTATTATATTTTCTTCCAGCATCAGCAATGTGAAGTGTGAACTGTGTTGTTCTTTTCATTTTAAACAACATATTATATTTGTTCTTTTTATATGTTTCTATCCACCTTTATTATAAAGTGATAAGAGGTTTTCCTTAAAGAAATAAATTATATATCCAATCAGAAAGGCCATTTCCTGTGTTTGACATTTATATTATTCCCATTGTTCCTATCTAAGTGTTCTATCATTCTTTACAAATTTCATTTTTCTCCCTTTTATTTAGTATGCTCTTTTAGGAAGTTGCATTTTGTATTTCAAACTTCCCCCTGATCAGTTCCGATAGAATGAAACCTAGATCAGGGGATTGGGGATTAGCAATTGCTTTTCTTCTAGAGACAGCCATTACCTCTTTATTCAATGAGAGCAATATAAAGTGAGACCTGTGTTAGTTTCTTTTCATTGTAATAAACCATATTGTGTTTTTTCTCCTTTTTATGTTTCTATACACCTTTCCTGTACCTTCTTACAAAGATAATACTTTAATAAATTTAGTAAATTAAACAAAAATAACTGATGTTAACCCATTCTCCGGAACTTGTTTAGCAAAGTGATCTACACATGCCCGGCAGCCATTTTTCTACTCGTATATTCTTATCTGACACATATTTTTGCTACTCACTTATTTTCTCATTTATTGGTTTATTCATGGTTATAGTATATCATTGAACTGGTAGCCCCATTTATCAGCTTCATTATGGAATGGCCAAACTGGCTAAAATTACAATGTTTTATTGATAGGGTGTGTTACAATAACTTATTGCAATGAAACATACAGTTTTGCCAACGACCAATTAAGTATTGGGGCTAAATTAGTACCAAAAAGTCACTAGGTTGTCGCTAAATGAAAAATTAAAAATCGTCAGAAATGTCGACAAAACAAAAATGCATAAATTAATCTGAAATGAATGTAAAATACATCAGTGGACTGAGGTGATCCCCAGATCCGGAACGATGTCATTGTGATTTGTGAATGACAGATAGATAATTTATTGCTATTCTGTAGACCGAAGCAATGCATTATGTATTCTTGCAGTACGGTAGTTTAAAAATCAAAATCCTACAGCATTAAAATATAAAATAATGAACAATGAACCTGACAGAAAATTAAAGAAAGTCGCCAGATGAGTTGCTAGACGCTAAAATTGAAAATTATTTGTTTCATACCTGTAAAAGTCGCTAGGTCTATCAACAAGGTTGTTAAATTGGCAAAACTGGAAACGTCAATTCGCGCCCGCGTCAGAGAATGTTCGGACAAAGTTTTTGTTCAATGCCCGTGCCAGGGAATGGATTAAACTTTCTTATAAAATAAACCTTTTTTTGCCAAAGAACTTGGTTAAAATGAGAGTTTGGTTGAGTAAACACAATAATTTTAAACTTGGTAAATTAGAGCTATTGTTATAATATTGTCAGATAATGTTTTGGATAGTATAATACACACACTTTCGAAAAAAATTATTTCAATAGTGTGTGAAACAGCAAAACTCTAATTTACATGTTCCAAATAGAATATTTTATTTTTAGTTAGTGTTTTGAATCATTGAAGCAAATGTCCTTGCTCTCGTTTTTCAAAAAGCAACATCTACAACCAACTGCAGTCACACCTTCCCCTAACCTTTTAGATTTCTATCCATCAACAACAACTCTAGTCGCTATTTGATCTCCTTCAATTACCCCTTTTCCCAAAAGAATCAGTTTTGAAGATGAGCGTCATAAACTTTCTTCAACGAATTTTATCCTCCTAAATCAACAACATTAAAAACTTTAAATACTGTATAGGTATTCATTGTCTACATACCATACTCAAAAATAATTAAGATTTCATTGACAGTTCTTGAATATTTGTCATGGGCATTCTGGAATAGTTGAGAATATTTTAATTTATCTTTATTTGAAAGTTTATTATACAAATTTAACCATGTTCATGACAGATATTCAAAAACTGTTGAGGTTAAATTTATTATGTGTAGAAAATTAAAATAGGTTTATCTAATCAAGCAATATTTTATTTATTTTTCCAAAAACATTTTTGCTATAAAACTTGCAAAAAATACTTGCATTTCTTGTCACCCCACTTTAAGTGCTGCATTTAATAATTTTTTATTAAATTTATTATTATTTATACAATAAACTCACCAGGATATTTCTAGCATTTTGTAGCTTGTTTTGATTTGACAGTTTTCTTAGCACCTCATTTTCTACACGTTCAAGCTATACGTTTGTCTAATAATTATACTATTGGTTTTAGGGATTAGGAAGGTTATATTTAGAGTAAGTGTACCCGCATTTGCATGGTGGGAGAGTGGAAAACTATTTTGGAAAAATCACCCTCAATACACCCGACCGAGATCAGAACATTAAGCTTCCTGTCATCGGCAGTCTAGTCTACTGCGAGAGTAGAGCCTTAGACCATGCAGCCACCGAAGCAGGTGATGTTAATATATATAGTATTATTGATTTTAAAATAGTGTCCTTTAACCTTTATTTATTGTTATTTTCTCTCCCCTTGCCACATCAAGTAAACTGTTGTGTGTTTGCAGAAAGTGGCTGATTTTTGATGGCCCAGTGGATGCCATCTGGATAGAAAACATGAACACTGTCCTTGATGACAACAAGAAACTTTGCCTTATGTCGGGGGAAATTATTCAGCTCGCCCCAACAACAAACCTTGTCTTTGAGCCGATGGACCTTGACGTTGCTTCTCCTGCCACGGTCTGATGGGT
>CABFVZ010004472.1:24426-38484 GCA_902151445.1 Timema monikensis | reverse complement strand
ACACACACACACACACACACACACACACACACACACACACACACACACACACTCAATCTAACACATTGATTTATATATTGTAACTGCTGTTTTGGTAGATTGCTACCCAAGGATAAAGTGAAAAAAGATTTATGTATTTTAGAAGAAACAAATGTTTTAATCCTTGAGCCACTTATATTAGCAGAAAGAAGATTTATTTTAATATCATTTAATGTTCTCATCTATATTTTGCCGAAATAATATATGACTCTTACATTAATTCATAAGTAATATTGAATTGAGGAAATTTAATTTATTTTAAAAATAATTTAATGCTCAGAACTATATTTTGTTGACATAATAAATAACATTTACACAAAACATATTAGCCACCATAACCTCAAGCTGAAATTAGACGAGGTGTACACATATTTCACAGAGGGATAATGGAAAGTATATTAGATAAACCTCCCTAAATACGCTCGGCGATGATGAAGGCATCTATATTATATCTTTTAAATTGAATACTGTGGCGTGGATTTGTGTAGCTTACCCTGAATATTTATTAAAACTTATAATGTCCCTTTACAATACTCACAGAGCCTCCCAGCGTTCTACATGTCTAATATTTATCACAAGATAGAAGTAATGCTGAATAAATTATATTTACTAAGGGAATATCTCTCAATTTTCCAGAGTTGGAAGTGGAAAACGATTTATGAAAATTTACCCAAAAATAACTTAATGTGGGAACAAACCCCAATCTTCCTATAACTATTATCAAAACCTATTTCTAAAATGGAAACTTAAACGTAATTACCTGGTGATCTGGCACACATATTATTTATAGATCGCACGAACTCGACACATTTTAGCACCACATCTTACTACTACCCGTTCGGGTTATGCACTTAAGTACGCATATGTTTTAGGAATTGGGAAGTTTGAATTTAGATGAAGTGAACCAGCATTTATATAGCGCTTGAGTGAAAAACTACCCCCAGTTTACCCGAGTGAGTTTCGAACCTCAATTTACTCGTCCTCGGCAGTCTATCTCATCAGGAATTGAGCGCGTTAGCCATTTTCGACACCGAAGCGGGTTAACTTGACAATTAGCTGGTGTAGCCACAGAGGTTGACTTTCCGTTTACCATACAGCTACCCCCTGGTGGAACCAGTGACAGAGTTCCAATCAAGGCAGTGAGGAAACATACCCGCATTAGCGGGGAAGGAGAGAGGCAGAATGGGAGCTTTGTGTAGATTTTATAAAATTAGGCTAGTAACTTATAACTTATATAGTATTATTGTTGTAATAAACGTACGTTAAACGTATTATTAATTTGTTTTACAATACACTTAATTGGTTCATTAAGTACCAGGGTTATTACAAGCTTTATATTACAGTAGTATAAAATCATTGTATTTGCATTGGAATTAAAAAGTCATCAGAAAATTACGAGTTGAGTCACAGGTCAAAAATATATAGACCATAAAGATGAGTGAACTTCAGTGGGAGGGAGGGTTGAATTTTCCACCATTCGTCCAGAAAGAGGTTATAAATATATTAATCCTCTCGGATTCCTTATTAAACGGATTACTTGAACAATAGTTTACTTTTGATGCCCAATATCAATCGGTAGTGATTCTTCTTACGGAAACAAATATCTTAGGTTCGATTGTCAGCAGTTGAAACTAGGGAATTTATCACGTTTAAATTATATTTCTTCGCCATGCCAAGTGGTGAACCAGTGATCTTTGGGATGGTTTTTAGACCGTGGATTTTAGATCAGTGCTGCTAGGTAGTCTTCCTATATATTACTAAAAAATAATTAATTGCGAGCCACAGGTCTAAGACAACACTCTTGCAAAATAATAAACTGCAGGGGCTCGAATCCTGGTCCATTGGCTGCCACCATCTTTGGTCAGTTAGGGGTCTACAGCTCAAATGATTATATTTGACATAGGTTTGGTAACAATATTGAAACAATGAAAATTACTCTAAGGGGGTAAGGACAAGGAAGAAATCCTGCATATGCGTAGAGAGAGACTTGGAAACACCTTACTGGAATTATAAATCTGATCTCCTGGTAAAACACCATGACGCGGAGCTAATATCGGGTTTAGAATCCCTATCGTGTGTACTTACCGTTATAAACATACTAGCTGTTATACATTGTGAGCCTGACTCTTTAGGCAATGTGATGGTTTTAATTTCCATTCTATCTCCACGAAAATTCTGTACACTTCAGTTCTATCACCTAATATTTTCTTATAACTTTTAGAAGTATTCGTTAGGTGGGGGTTTGGATCTCTGCACATTAGTATTCACTTATATCCTCGCAATATAAACCAAAGTCGCTTAATCTTTCCGAAGACTTGGCGAAGAATTTCGACGAATTCCACTCACTGTATTCTGAAGAAGAACGAAACCATCCTTGTGTTCCATTTTTTTGAAACAGGAAACAATGTCTCGGTGAACCGTTTGAAAACTTCTACGCAGAACAAGGAGCTCTTGCCACACCTTGTGAATTTGGTGACCAGGAGGATAAATTGCTGCGTGCGCAAATAATATTGTGTGTGAACTCACAATCAATAAAACAACACCTTAGGGAAGACACTACCCTAAACAAAGTTGTGGAATATTGCAAATCAGTGTAGCTAGCAGACAAAAACTTTAAAATCATTGAAGATGGAGTGGGATCCTCGCAGAGTGATATATTTAAAGTTAATAGAAAAACAACACCCCCCTAACCCTCCCAAGTGCAGAATCGATGCCACCTTCAGAAAACAGGACAATCAAGAAGTTGGAACAATTTACAGCAGACTGAACCGTTTCAACCCGACCACACAAAAAATCTTGGTGTATCAAGAAACAAGTTTAGTGAAAAGTTTGTTATAAAAGCGTGTTATCGACGTGGTTATGACCATCCAAACCGGCTATGTCCCGCTATTAATAAGCGATATAATCGATGCCGAGGTATGAACCATTTCACCAGAAATTGTGTTGCCACAAATTGTATTTCTAGTGGTCGTAGTGCTTTTGAACTAGAAGCTATTAACGCTGATAGTAATGTTGTTAACCAGACTTCAAATGTTGGTGATTGTAGTTATTTTTGTCAATTTCAAGATACTGATGGTTACTCTTTGCCTCTTGTTTCAGGTTATTCAGATATAGGTTCTCTTTGAATTATAAATTCTGTAAACACCAATCGTCTTTGGTGCATATCATTGCCAATTAACTGAAAACCTGTACTTTTCAAATTAAACAGAGGGGCAGAAGTTAACATCCTTCCTTTAAGGTCCTTGCAGTTCATTAGACCCGATTATAGTTCTAGGATAAGGGCTCCTAAAACTCATATTGAAGCTTTTTGGGGTTTTGAGATTGCACCTGTTGGTGAAATTTGACCTCCTGTTACCTATGAAAAAAAACCCCACATATCTTGGTGTTTACTTTTGTCAATTCAGTTAAGGCCGTACCCTTTGTTTGAATCTCAATCTCATTAAAAACATTTTTGTTGGGGTTCTCAATGCTCAAAGTAACCCTGATTTTCAAGTTTCTGGAATTCAAACTAGGATGTTTTTGATGAACTTGGATCTTTTCCAGAGGTCCTTGATTTAAAATAAAAAAGTTGCTATGCATAAAAGTACCCTAGCCCGCAGAGTTCCCCTTCCCCTATAAATGTTAAGTAAACTTAAGGTTCATTTAGATGATCTTGGAACAGCGTGGCATTATTGAATGTTGTGAATCTGGCGAATGAGTAAACAACCTAGTAATTGTAGAGAAACATAAAACAGGAGCCATAAGGCTATGCATAGATCCTAAGAATCTTAACGAAAATTTGGTCTAAGATTATGTGTTGATTTCCACTCTCGAAGAGATACGTTTCAAAATGGGCAGTACATTTTTTTTTGTTTATTTGATTTAAAAGATGGGTTTTACCAAGTTAAATTGAGTAAAGTATCGGCTATACTATGTACATTCAGCACTCCCTTTGGATGTCATCGGTTTTTACGCGCCCCATTTGGACTAAGTGTGCTTCCTGAGTACTTCCAAAAGATGACTCATAAATACTTTGAGAATATTGGGGTAGTATGTGTATATTTTTATGATGTTTTATGTGGAGCAGACACAATGGAAGAGCTATGGAAAATAGTTAAACAGGTTATTCAAGTTTCTCGTGAAAACAACATAATATTCAACCCGTAAAATTTCAATTCTTTGTGGATAAAGTTAAATTTTTGCGTTTGGAATTTTATAAGGATGGAATTATTTTTTATGATACTAGGGCTCAGGCTATTCAAGAAATATAAGTGCCTGCTTCAAGGAAGGATTTGAAGCGTATTTTGGGAACAGTAAACTACCAAAGACTATTTGTGCCCCACCTGTCAGATATTTGCACCCCATTCCATGAAATTCTGAAAAAATATTCCGCGTGGTCTTGGAATTTCTCCCACAGTAAGAAGTTAGAGCTTTTGAAAAAGTCTATAGCACAACATACCTTGTTAAATCCTTTTGACCCCGCCAAACCCATCAACATACATGCTGACAGTATTCAATATGCCCTTGGTGCCACTTTAATGCAAGATGGCAAGCCCATTTTATATGATTCACGATCACTTACCGCCACTGAACAAAATTATGCTCAGGGGGGAACAGAGCTGCTTGCTGTCCCATTTGCATTCAAAGTGATCCATAACTTCGTGTTTGGTCACAAAGCTGTAACTTTTTATTCAGATCATCAGCCACTCACCTCCATTATTGTAAAAGCCATTGGTAGAACTACCAATAATCGCCTCCGCCACTTTGGGCTGAAATTATTGCCCTATTCACTCACACTCAAATGTTTAGCAAGCAAATACATGCATATAGCGGATTTATTATACCGAAATTGAAAAAGTATTCCTTCATCTGTAGATGAAAGTATATACGACATATAGGGACAACCTCCGATGTTCAACCATCCTTACTTGCAAAGTATAAAGAAATTACAGTTGTGGGCTCTGTTTTGAGCAAAGTATTTAATTATTACATTAAAGGTTGGCCTAATTCATTGTCATTAGATTGTTCAGAGTTGAATCACTATTTTTCCCTCAGAAAATAGTCAAAGTCCATGATGGGCTTCTTTACTATGATAAGCGTCTATTAGTTCAATTTAAACTGAAGTGTTTCACCCTTGAGATACTTCATGCAACTCACCTCAGTTTTGAAAAAGTCAAGGCTCAAGCATCTCGCAGCTTCTATTGGCCAGGAATCAATTCTGATTTGAAAAATTTTATACTTGCGTGCCCAACATGTAATCGATTTCAACGGTCTAAGATAAAGGACCCGCTGCAACCTCATGACATCCCTGATCTACCCTTTGTTAAATTTGCTGCTGATTTTACGGATTATAATGGCGATGGCTATCTAGTTATTGTTGACTATCATTCAAGGTGGATTGAGGCTGATAAGGTCCTGAGTAAATCTGCTTCCACTGCTATCAGTAAGCTCAAACCGATCTTGGCTCGTTTTGGGATTCCAAAACAAATCATGTTTGATAATATGAATATAAAGTATTTGCTAAATCATTGAATATTGAATTAGCAACTTCCAGTCCTCACTATCCCTGCAGCAATGGTTCCGCTAAAAAAGCGGTTGGATTTGTTAAATTGATGTTATGAAAAGGCGCAATATGATCTTGGAGACTTTCCACTTTTCCTTCTGGATTATAGAAATAGCTCAGTGGCAGGGCTCCCATACTCACCCACTCAGATTATTCAAAGTCGCACCCTCAATTCTAGATTCCCTGTACAGGATTGCTGCTTGAAGCCAGAAATAATTATTGATGATGCAATGAGTGTGAAAGTAGGACAATCGCTACATTATGACAAAACTGCTCGATTACGCAAGAATTTTTTTTCCCAACCCTGAGCAGTATGTCTTTATTTGGAACAACAAACTGCGAATTTGGGAAGAAGGCAGTGTGGTTAAGATATTGAAACACAGATCTTATCTGGTTCTTCATGCAACTCACCTCAGTTTTGAAAAAGTCAAGGCTCAAGCATCTCGCAGCTTCTATTGGCCAGGAATCAATTCTGATTTGAAAAATTTTATACTTGCGTGCCCAACATGTAATCGATTTCAACGGTCTAAGATAAAGGACCCGCTGCAACCTCATGACATCCCTGATCTACCCTTTGTTAAATTTGCTGCTGATTTTACGGATTATAATGGCGATGGCTATCTAGTTATTGTTGACTATCATTCAAGGTGGATTGAGGCTGATAAGGTCCTGAGTAAATCTGCTTCCACTGCTATCAGTAAGCTCAAACCGATCTTGGCTCGTTTTGGGATTCCAAAACAAATCATGTTTGATAATATGAATATAAAGTATTTGCTAAATCATTGAATATTGAATTAGCAACTTCCAGTCCTCACTATCCCTGCAGCAATGGTTCCGCTAAAAAAGCGGTTGGATTTGTTAAATTGATGTTATGAAAAGGCGCAATATGATCTTGGAGACTTTCCACTTTTCCTTCTGGATTATAGAAATAGCTCAGTGGCAGGGCTCCCATACTCACCCACTCAGATTATTCAAAGTCGCACCCTCAATTCTAGATTCCCTGTACAGGATTGCTGCTTGAAGCCAGAAATAATTATTGATGATGCAATGAGTGTGAAAGTAGGACAATCGCTACATTATGACAAAACTGCTCGATTACGCAAGAATTTTTTTTCCCAACCCTGAGCAGTATGTCTTTATTTGGAACAACAAACTGCGAATTTGGGAAGAAGGCAGTGTGGTTAAGATATTGAAACACAGATCTTATCTGGTGTGTATAAAAGTAAAACTTTATAGACGATATTCACTTCATATTAGGCCTAGGCACTCTGGTAATGACATTTCCTGTGAAGATCATGATAGGGTGAGGCGCTTTGGTGATGATATGGTTGAGCTTGAAGGATTAAAGGTAACACCACCATCCTCTCCTAATAACAAGCCAAATGACATGATAGCATCAACTTTTCAGTCTCCTAACGCCTCTTGGAACTAGTCTGCCTAATATTGTTACAAGGTCTGGTAGAATTATCCACCCACCAAAACGCTTTGACTTACGATTCTGTATTAGAAAAAAGAAAATAAATAAAAGAGATATTTTTAATAAATTGTATAGTAGCACCTAAGTCAGCTGCAGGTTGATTTTGTTGGTCAATTGACCTCACTGTATATGATGCTTATAGTGTTGGTTCTAACATGGATTTATGTGTAACCTTAATGTATAATGCATTTATAGCATGTACTTTATGCAAATGAAACGTCTTTAAATTGCTGATTATGTATGTAACCAATAATCCGTTTTATGAAAGTTAATTTGTGTGTGATATAACAAAACAAACACCAAATTATTTGAAAGCTTTCTTCCCATGTCATTATGTCTTTATTCGTTCTTATTGTTAAGTGATCCATCGATATGAATCCTTCTGAAACTTACTCTAATCGCCTTCCTATGTCAAACATTTCTCTATTTGACCAATTTAAATACTCTACTTTCAATCTTTTTTGTTCATTTCCTCTCTGTCTATAATATTGTTCCCTATTTCCCCCTTTTGAATCACGTTAACCACTCAAGGTTATTGACCAGGTAGAATTAATCTTTGATGGAGTGTGGTATTATTGTATATTATTTTATTCACTTGTATTTCCAACTATACGGTAGAGTCTAGATTGAGCTATTATTTTGGGACTTTTAGCCCATTTATTTATATTTCAATATATTGAAAGCATATTATTAAAATATTATAGACCTCCACTATTGGCTGTATGGTCATTTGACGCTTAGAGCTACCAATTTTCAAAGAAATACAATGAATCTTAATACAGAAGATAAAAATATATAAATTTAAAAAATGCAGCTTTAACGACTCAGTTTTGAAATAACCACACTGACTCCATAACTAATAGAAAGAAGGGCCTTGTTGTGGTGAAAAAAAGAAAAAGAAAATGTGTGTTATATATACATTATAATTTACTCTGTGTCTAATATCATTATCTTTTGAATCTTGTTTACATAACAACAGTTAATGTCAAGATGTATAAAAATTGTGCTATTTGTTGGGTGACACTCCTAGGATTTAGGAGAAAAATAATAATCAAAAAGAAAAAACATTCACCTCAGCTAATTCAGACAGTGGCACGACGACTCTCAATATTCGAGACCACTGGGGAATACTTAAAATAAAACATGAACAATTTAAATAAAAATGGATTGTTAAAAATAAAATATGATTTAGACTAAAATAAAAATAAATGTATAAACTAACAATTATTGGAACTTTTGTGGATTTATTATTGCTTCTTTTTTTTTACCACATCCCAATCCTACCTATGGAATTCCAGATAGTTATAATTCTAATTTGACAAAATAAAATAGTATTGTTGAAAAAAAAGAGAAAAAAAAAATCAATATTTAGACATAACATAAAATGTTAATTAATTATCTGAATTAGTCTTTCTGAAAGTTCTTAGATGAATTCTGATTTTTTATAGAAGTAAAAAAAATATGAATTTAAAGTTGAAGAGTTGGTTGGCTTGACCTCACCAATGAATTAGTCCATATTGCAACCCCAACTTCAGAAATTTGTTTCACTTTAGTAATGCTAATTCTTCCACAATCTAAACAAATAATAAACAGTCTAGTTCTTGCACAAACACTTAGCTTTCCATTTGCTACTTGTACTTTCATTTACAACCTTTAATTCACTTTAAAAATAATTTAAATTAAGAGCTCCACAGATTTGGCTCCATGTTAGACCGACACCGAGGAAGAAGACCCAGTCTCCTACCAAAAGTCTTCCAAAATCAAATTTAAAAATTTTCTATTCTTTACTTCCAAGTCCAAAGAGAAAACTAATATATTAAACCAAATGATAAAATGTTGGCTATGGACTAGGGATAAAAATCAAATACAATTCAGGTTTAATATAAACATTGAAATATATCCCAATGAATGTGAACAATGTTTTCTTAAAGAATTAAATGTTTATTTCTATCTGTTAGAATTGAAAAGCGCGCGAGTTTTGGAGTTATTTACATCTTTCCTCTTTTTCTTCTTTTACAATCACGAAACCCACCACTCACATGTTTGACAGCTCTGCGCATGCATTGAAATCAATCATGGCTGACGTTTAAAATAAATAAGTCAACACACTTCTTAAAAGGATAATTAATATGTTTAATAAAAGGTAAGTGTTCTTCCTTAAATCAAAATTCCTTATTTAAATTATTTAAAACAATTCTATACGTTGTTCCTTCTGTCCTCTTACTTTCTTAAATGGATGTAAATAGTATTATTTGTCAGGCCGGCAATACGGCGGCCGAACTTTGAAGTGTTTCACACGAAATTAAATTGGAAACTCTTCACAAAAATTAGAGAAATATAGAGAAATACATGGTAGGGTGGCAAATAACGTCAAAATGTCCCCAAGTAGGCAAGAAACCACGGGGACCTCACTCTGTGAGAGCTGGTTGGTTAATACACCACTGATTCACACCACTGATTGCATTCAGTGGAGCATTTGTCTTTGGAATGATCAGAAACGACGCTACCTACCGATAAGTGGACTTAAAATGTTCCTGTTGCAGACCACGCTGTTCTTGCAATATGTGTCTATGTATGAATGTATGGTGTATTAAGAGTACACTTCATATATCTTGACATTTCACAACATAGGCCTATCCTACAATTTGCACCATAGTGCAATCTGTCAAGGTAAGCCTGCTACGTTTCAGGGCGATAGAGTGTACATTTATACTGGACCTGGAGATGAAGAAGAAGCTCATGAAATAAAACGTATGGATCTGAAACATTGGGCCTGAGGATAGGTGGGAATAAATATCTGGAAAGCTTTGAGATGTGATTCTGAAGGAGAATAGAGAGGATAAATCGGGTGACTGATGGATAAGTTCTAAGAAAAACAAATTAAAAGATAATCATTCTTCTGGTGATTCTACAAAGAAAGATATTCTGAATGGGTCACATTATGATCATAAATAGCTTATTGAGTGATGTCGTAGGAGGCTAAGTGAAAGGGTAAAGGGTTCTAGGAAGAACATGAATACAACTGTTGAATGACCTCACGTAAGGAAACAAGATGAGGTTTTAGGATCTAAAATGGAAGCTGCTAATAGGATTTGGTGGAGACTTCAATTTAGAGAGTTCAATGAACCTACCTTAATGCAGGACATATAATAAAATAATACATAATAAATGTATATAATATTGATGCATTTGTGTGAAGTTTGTAAGTACGGTGCACTCATATATAATTTGATAAGCCCGTTTCCAATAATAGAAATAATGAGGAAATGACTGAACATATTTTGACAAACGACCACTCATTTTAACGCTTAGGAGTCCAGGATGTCGGGGAAAAAATATTAGTTTTCCACGAAAACCAGATTTTCACAGAGAATTATCATTTTTCCATTATTTGTTTAATCACTATGAAAACCGTTATTTGCTGCATGGCTGTATATCTCTAAATGAAATATATCTCTTTGGCTAAAAAATAATACCTCAATCTTTATTTATTGGTTCGGTTCGAGCATATCACAATTTTCTCTTTGGATGAATATTTTTCTTTGGATGCTGGTCATAGCTCATAATATAGCTAAAAGATTCCTAAACTAGGGAAACATTGTTTTTCATGAGAATGTTGTCGTTAATTCACATTTAAATCAATAATACTGAGCATAATTCGAAAATTAAAATGTTAAGTTGTTAAATTCGTGAAAATATTGTCTATGTTTTGTACCGTGCATGATACAATGATGTTTAAATATGTTTTGGTATGTATCATAAGGTGATGAACGATAAAAATGATCAAGAATAATGTTTAAAAATAGCCAATTTAACTATCTAAGCATGAGTTTTGGTGTTCATTTTTTTCTTATAATGGGTGTTGATGTTCATTTTAGCAAATAATAACACAATATAAATACATAAGTTAATCTATGTTTTAATTTTACAGCTTGATTATGAGGATATATATTTAAAAGTAATGTTTTGTGTACCACATCTATATTTTTACATTATCTCTCTCTATCTGACACTATCTATATCTGAAGCAATCTCTCACGCTCTCACACACTCTCTCCTAAACGCTTTTTCTCTCGAACGTTCTATCTCTTGAACACTTTCTCACAAACCCCTTCTATCTATCAAACCCTCTCCCTCAAACTCACACTCTCTCAAACTATGTATAAAACTTTCTCTCTCAAACTCACTCTCTCAAACTATATATAAAATTTTCTTTCTCAAACCATCTCTCTCAAACTATATATACAACTTTCTCAAACTATCTCTAAATCACTCTCTATCTCTCTATCTCAAGCTAACTCTCTCTATCTCAATCCCACTTTCTCTAGTTCAAACTTTCTCAATTTCTCTTTCTCGAAAACTCACGCTCTCAAGTTCTCTAACTCTCTCTCTCAAAAACGCTTTCTCTAACACTCTGATTCTAATTTTCTCTTTCAAACTCTCTCTTTCACACAATATCCCTCTAAAATTTTTACACTCTCTCTTTATCTATCTCTCTCACACACACTCTTACACAATTTATCTCACACATTATCACTCTTTCACTTTCTCTCACACATTCTCTCACACATTCTCTCTATCTCTCTACACACACACACTCTCTTTCCCACTTATCCCAATATTTATTTCTCTAACACATACGTATACTCTCACTTTCACTTGTTCGCACTCTAACTCTTCAAATTCTCTCTCTTGAACGTTCTATCTCTTAATCGCTCTCTCACAAACGTTTTCTTTTTCTCTTTAAAACTTCCTCTTTTTCAAACTCTTTCTCTTTCAAACTCTCTCTAAATCAATCTCACTCTCTCTATCTCTCTATCTCACTTTTACCCTCTCTCACTCTCACTATCTATATCTCAAACTCTCTCTATCAAACTCACTCTTTCTTAAACTCTCTTTCTCAAACTAATTCTTTCAATTTCTCTCCCAAACACTCTTTATTAAACTCTTTCTAATTCTCTCTCTAGTTCTCTCACTCTAATTTTCTTTCTATAAACTAATCTCTCCCTCCATAACTTTCTCTTTGAAACTCTCTCTCATACGCCCCCACATTTACTCTCTATTTCACACACCCCAAAGTCTTACATTCTCTTTTTATCATACATACATACTTTCTCACACCCTATATCACATATTAATTCCTCTCTCTCTCTCTCTCACACACACACACTCTCTCTCACTTTCTCTCTCACACACTCTCTACTCACACTCTTTCCCACTTCTCTCAGTATTTCTCTCTATAACACATACACATAATCTATCACTCGTTAACATTCACTCGATCTCTATAATTTGTTCATTTTAAGTCTTTTACACTCACTCTTTCACATTCAAACACTCATTATCACACTCACCCACACACTAAGCATTTAGACTTTTATTTTTATTTTATCAGTCTCTCTATCATATATCTTACATATAGTTTAATAAGCCCGTTTCCGGTAGTAGAAATTACGGGACAATGACTGAACAGATTTTGACAAATGATCTCTCATTTGAATGGTTATGGGTCCAAGATGTTGGTAAAAATAGTAGTTTCAAAATAAAAGCTGAGTTCCTCAGATAATATTCAACTTTTCATTCTTTGCTTACATCACCATGGAAACTCTGATTTGTGCATGAGGGTGGCTATATAAATAAATATTTCTCTCTGGTACCAAATAATATGAGTTGATTCAGTGACACCGAACGAAACACATCGATCAGCGATCAGCGTCTAAAGTGCTTTGGAGGCCTTTTCAAGGCTTAGGGAAGTGATTAGTGAAGTGTTTTTCCCGCTGAAACGGGGTTCTAAACCCGCCATTGTGTTTTCTAAACCGTTTAAAATTTTTCACAAACTTGGGTGAAATTAAACGAAAAATCTTTTGGCCCATTTCAGGGCCAAAAACTCTTAATAATTTTCTTGCGTGTTCGGCGAAGGCTAGTGACGGTTTTCCGGCTAGGCGGGACCATAAAAACGTGTGAAAGTGTAAATAACCTAACCAAAAGTGAAAATGTCAACGGAATCGGACATTGACGTGACCGGGGAGAAGGAAGACGTCGACAGCATGTCCGAGGAGTCCAATGATGAGAGCATGGAGCCTCAATCTACGACAAAAAGTACCACGGATTCCCAACATCCTGGACACTCACAAGACAATACAGGTAATCAGCCTCAACCAATAATAACCTTTGAGCCGGTCTCATCGTTAAAACGGAAGCACCGGACCAAACCAGGAGTTGACGTCCCGGTCACCAAAGCAATAAAGGTAACCAACAAATTCGCTCCACTAGTTAGTGAGAAAGATAACACAGCCCTACGGGACTCCGCTATGGAGTCAACAGACGCCACTCACAATGAAGAGGTTCAAGAACAGATAAAGGTAAAAACTCCACCAATAATAATTCAAAACTCGACGGAATACAACAACGTAATCAAACTCTTAAAAACCAACCTGAAGGACGAGTACAAACTCCACTGCACGCCACAGGGTATTAAAGTCATTACAAGTTCTTTAAAGGACTACAGCACACTTCGTAAACTTTTAAAGGAAACAAACCTAGAACACTTCACCTATATGCTACAGAGGGACAGGCCCTTCAAGGTTGTGATCAAGGCCCTCCACTCCACCATGCCGAGTGAGGCCATAATAGCAGAACTCACCGAAATGGGGTTCAAGCCCATCAATGTGAGGCAACTGTACACAAAATCCACCACAGAATTAGCGACACCGAGGCCACTCCCCATATTCGTATGTACCCTGGAGAAATCACAGACAGTAGCGGAGATTTACAAAGTCAGGGCAATAAATCACACAGTCGTGAAGATAGAGGAATACCAAAAATCTGAGAGCATAATACTCCAGTGCCACCGCTGCCAACGTTTTGGCCACTCAAAGAACTATTGTTCACAAACACCTCGATGTGTAAAGTGTCTCGGGGAGCACTTGACCACAGAGTGCGCAAAAAAAGACAGAACAACGCCGGCACGCTGTGTTAACTGCAAGGGGGAACACGCGGC
>CABFVZ010004472.1:0-21897 GCA_902151445.1 Timema monikensis | reverse complement strand
CAGGGTTCTGGGTGAAGATATCCCTTACTCGAAGGAACTAAAGTACCTAGGCGTCATTATTGACTCCCGCCTGAACTCGAAAACCCACGTGGAGAACGCCAAAAAGAAGGCAATGGGGGTATTTGTCCGAAACTTCTCGCTCTTCAAGAGCCAACAACTTAACATTCAAACTAAACTGCTTCTCTACAGAGCCCTAATCCTTCCGGTGCTAGTATACGCTTGCGAGTCATGGAGCTACGCCACGCCCACCGTGCTAAATCAGCTTCAAGTGATCCAAAACCGAGTCCTTCGATGTATTCTTGGGGTGAACACGAGAACTAGCAACGCGCACATCCACGCAGAGACTGGCACCAAGACTCTAAGAGAACCATTTGTGAAACGTGATGTAAACTTCTACAACAAAAACCTCCTGCTGGAAGAGAACTCGATCGTAAGAAACCTTGGGCAGTACAACCCCCAAGAGCCTAGGCGTTACAAAAAGCCTAGACTGGAATAAACCCCCACTCAACAATCATTTCATGAACTCACAATCACTTATCCATCCTTCACACTGTGCATAACTTAATCTTGTTGTTTTCTCTTTCAGCCCGTCTAGAACTACACACAACATCCTACACATAGGACCTAAATACACTTGTTTTTACCCTCACAGTGTACTAGGGCTCTATATAGATACTTCACAACAGAACACACACTAAAGTACACAACTCCCTTCCCAAACTCCATTTTGCCTCCCACAATCAATGAACACTTTCACAAAAAGAGGTTATGGTCTGTGACTACAGATCGGTACTCTTAGGTATTAACAAGCCAACTACCTCCTCTGAGGGTCGCTTCTGACACTCAGAGCTGGTAGACAGGCAAACAAGGGAAGCTGTACCAAATAATATATAGATCTTTAAAAGTATTTTGGTGCAACAGATAGAGAACTGGGAGAGGGCTCGCTTTAAAGTTTTCATCGTGGCGTGAAGGGTGAAAATAATCAAAATATACGTTTTGACTCAAATTAAACACCGAAAGCTAAATATTTATGTAAAGTTGATAGTCTTTGACGAATTAACCATTAACTATAAAGTCGAGTGAGGATAAATTATATAAAACTTTTCACAATAAAAACTTTAGAATACATTTTAGTTCAATAATCTGCAGAATTCACTGCAATGAGACTCTAGTATTTAATATATAATTGTTAGTAGTATTGTAGACATATTTTAGATCTTATTCATGCTGTGCATTAACATACCTATTTACTACAATTATTTTAACAAACAATGACAAAAGTTCTGGGAGAAATATGACCCAAACAGGAAGTATGTAGCTCTAATGATAATCTATCCTTTGGATGCAGTCTAGTGTAATAAACATACCTTTAGACAATCTCCAGAAGATGTGGCCAGCTTGTAAACTATGTAGCCTGGGATGAACATCATGGATAATACAGCTGATAACCACCCCAGAGTAATAGCCCATATGGGGTACACCACACGGTTATACGTCACGGGAGTGTTGAACACTATGGTGGTCATGAAGATGAACTAAACACAGGATATAATTAGTACGCAAGGCACCTACAAACTGACTCAACAGGGTAATCAAACTGCAACAAATATTAATTATTGGATTATTTTCCAGCGTGTAAACAATGTATGGTTTTAATTAACTACAGATCTACTAAAGTTTCAATCTCATATTAGTTACTTTTGTTTGCTGGTAGCGTGGAGGTTGGGGTTTGAATAACAGCAATGTAATTTATCTCTTTAAGGAAAACCTTTTTTCGCTTTATGAGGAAATTGTATTACGTTTGGAAGGTACAAGAAAGATGGATAGAAACATATGAACCATACTAAGGCACTTCTCAATGATCCATGTCTTAGCTGTCGTACAAGTATTTATAGGCAACACAGTTTAGGAAGCAAAGGAGTTAATCATACAGCATATTAAATCAAATAAGTAACAACAGTTTTTATTAAAAACAAAGCAGAAGACATACATAAGATTATATATATATTTATTTACTAGCCCCCTTCACCGTAAAAAATAATTGTAAAGAATCCTGTAAAACAAAGCTTCAAATCATCCATCATGTCAATATAAAAACCAAACTTTTTTTACTTTTTTTAAATACAGTCCTACCATCACTGTATAGCCCCCTTCCTCTTTTTATCCTCCCTCCTATTTTCATCTCTTTCCTCACCCCTAACCTCCCGCCCCCTTCACCAACCCCACTTTCCCTTCAACAATTTTTTTTCCAACGACTATATAATATACTATCGACATTTTTATGAGGAATAAATTAAATTTTCAAAATAAAATATATCTTATGTCACTCGCTGATAATGTAGCTTTATATTGGTGAAAGAATTCTAAAAATCGGTGCAGTAGTTTTTAGGTTATTCATTACAAACAAAAAAAAAATCAAATCTTTCCTCTTTATAATATTAGAGTAGATACAGAAATTTGCTGTCGCTGTTATATAACTCCATTGGTCTTAGTAAGACGCGGTGCTAATATTAATAATAATAATAATAATAATAATAATAATAATCCTTTGGTTTGTTTTCCCCAGCTAACATGCTCTCTTGGTAGAGACAACGGTCTTGAACTCACCCCTAAAATAAGTATTATATATCTTGTCTTGTTTTCGTATAGGATGTAATAATCTTGTGCATAAAAAGTTAAGCAACATCGGGCAAAGTCAAGTCCAGATCAGACAACCTCTTCTCTCAATTCGTAAAAATATTGGCCCTAAGAAGGGACAATTCCATAAAACTGTTGGCTCTTAAAAGGGCCGATTTCATAAAAGTGTTGGCCCTCAAAAGGGTCGATTCCATAAAAATGTTGGCCCTAAAAAGGGCCGATTTCATTAAAACTCTGGACTGAACCAAGGAACGTCTTGATTTCTTTTCACTATTTGTGTATTGTATCACATAAAATAAGGCTCGCCCTTCTTGTTGCGGCCACATTTCTGTCTCCTTTCAACATACTCATCATCACCCATGAAGATTCGTCCGCTCCGCCAATGGTAGATCAGTTCACTACTGATTGTATAGTGGGATAGACACAAGACCTCTCCCATTCGTCGCCAGACCCACACCAATCAGGACACAGTGTTATTCATATTATTATAATAATATACAAGCCACAGAAATTGTCGGTATGACGAGTTTTTTCACACGAGATGAGACGAGACGAGACGAGACGACACTGTCGCATCGACACTTGAGTTGGAAGGTTGACTTCACTCTTTACTCGATACACAGACATTCACACACACTTTGGAAGGCTAGAAGGTTGACTTCGCCGGAAAAAGACATTCACACACTTTGGAAGGCTAGAAGGTTGACTTCGCCGGAAAAAGACATTCACACACTTTGGAAGGCTAGAAGGTTGACTTCGCCTGAAAAAGCTAGACGGGGACACTCGATTATCACTTGAGTTGGAAGGTTGACTTCACTCTTGGTGTCATCGAGCTGCGATCTAAGCGCTTCGGAGGCCTTTTTAAGGCTTAGGGATGTGTTTCCTTCCCGGTGCAACGGGGTTTTTAACCCGCCAGTGATTTTAAAACCGATTGAATATTCACAAACTTGAGTGAAATTTAGCGAGAAATCTTTCGGCCCATTTCAGGGCCAAATACACTAAAACTTTTTTTTTGCGTGTTCGGCGAAGGCTAGTGTCGGTTAGCCGGCTGGTCGGGACCATAAACGCGCGAGAGTGAAAACATATCCACCAAAAAGTGAAAAATGTCTTCAGAATCTGACGTAGAAGTTACCGAGGAGGAGGACGACGACTCCATGTCCGAGGAGTCCCAGGACCAGAACATGGAACCACAGATCACGGATGTAATTACCACAGTCTCCCAACACGCTGGAAACTCAAAGGACACAAAAGGGAACCAGCACAAACCACTATTAAACTTCGAACCAGTCTCAACGCTAAAACGCAAACACCGGGCCAAGCCAGGAGTGGACCTCCCGGTCTCCAAAACCATCAAGGTAACAAACAAATTCGATCCACTAGCTAGTGGACATCACACAACAGACCATCAGAGCTCCGCTAAGGAGACGGAAGACGCCACCCACAATGATGATACTACAACAGCAAAAAAGGTTAAAACTCCACCTATAGTAATTCCCAATACAGCGGAATATAACAACATAACCAAACTGTTAAAGACCCATATGAAAGACGATTACAAACTGCACTGCATGACGCAGGGAATTAAGGTAATCACTAGCTCCCTGAAAGACTACACAGCACTACAGAAGCTCCTTAAGGAAACTAACGTTGAGCACTTCACCTACATGATGCAAAGGGACAGACCTTTCAAGGTGGTGATAAAGGGCCTCCACTCTACTATGCCGTGCGAGTCTATAACCACAGAACTCAATGAAATGGGATTCCAGCCTATTAACGTGAGGCAATTGTATACCAAAGCCACCCCACAATCAACAACACCGAGACCACTCCCCATATTTGTATGTACTCTGGCGAAAGTACAGGCAGTAGCTGAAATATACAGCGTCAAGGCCATAAATCACACGGTTGTGAAAGTAGAAGAGTACCAAAGGTCTGCGAACATAGTACTCCAGTGCCACCGCTGCCAACGGTTCGGCCACTCAAAAAACTATTGCTCGCAAACACCCCGGTGTGTCAAGTGTCTCGGGGAGCACCTGACCATACAATGCGCTAAGAAAGACAAAACTACGCCGGCACGTTGCGTCAATTGTAAAGGCGAACACGCGGCTAATTTCAGAGACTGTCCCGTTCTAGTGAGAGAAATCGAGAAACGCGACAAACAGCGACCAAAGCCTACACAAGGGGGGCAGAAGCCAGTGGCGATACCGACTCCACCGAGTCAGGCCACACGGATACTCAGAACACTCACCGGACCAACGCCAACGCACACTCCCGCGGCAAAGCGGATGACTTATGCTGCAGCAGTAGTAAACCTCCCCATAAAACCAAGCGAGACCGAAGCCAACCACAAAGAAACCTCCGACCTAAGAGGCCTCTTCCAGATATTCAAGGAAATCAATCTTTCTGGCCTGCTTACACACCTTAAACTTTACATGACAAGGGTAAATTCCGCTCCAGACAAAACCACCAAGGCTCTAACTCTCCTGGAAGCTGTTACTGATTTCTACTGCAATGATGATTAACCAAACTCGGCCACAAGACTTCCTAAACATTATGTATTGGAATGCCAACGGCATATTACAACAGGCACATGAGTTGGAACAGCTCCTCCAAACCTACGGAGTCGATATTGCCCTCATCTGTGAGACACATTTGATACCATCCAAACGACTGAGTTTCTACGGTTACGACATCCACAGGACAGACAGGCCTACCGGAAGGGGAGGAGGGACCGCAGTGCTGATAAAAAAAAATCTAAACCACTACCCCACAACCATACAGGGTATGGTCAACATGGAGTCAACCTCGGTGGTAGTCCCTTCCCCACTGGGAGAGATATTGTTTACGGCCGTTTACAGAAGCCCCACAGTACCTTTCACTGAAGAAGACCTGAACGCCCTGACGGCAAAGACTAATTTCTTTACCGCCGGTGATTTAAATTCCAAACATACCCTCTGGAACAGCCGCTCAGCAAACCAAGCAGGCCGAGCACTAACACAACACGCTACACACAATAACTACAGGGTCCTGGCAACTGAGGAACCTACTTTCTACCCCTCAAACTATAGGCACCGCCCCGATGTTCTAGACATAATACTCACTGACCTAAATCAACACCCCGACGAACTACACACTCTGAACGAACTTGACTCCGACCATCTCCCGGTCTTTTGTAAGTTGCTGATTAACACCAACATCCGAACTTCCTTCCTCAAAAGGAACATCCCTATTACCGACTGGCTTAAATACAGTGCCACACTGGCAAGAGCATTACCGGTTGAGTGGGAGGTAAGAACCATCGAAGAGGTGGATCACTCAATCGCGCTTCTTACCGCAACACTCCTTGAGGCCCATCGAAAGTCAACCATCTATGAAGCTCCGTTGATCAATGTAAAGAGAGATCACCCAGACCTGAATCTGTTAATAGCACAAAAGAGAGAGGCAAGGCACGAATGGCAGACTTCCCGCTCCCCGAGGCATAGGGAAGCCTACAACAGACTGAGGGCTCAAGTTCGCCGCAGGGCCAAACAACTAAAGCTTATACAATGGAACGAGTTTGTCTCAGAGACTGTCAACGGAGGGGACAACGTCTGGTCTATCACCAAACGGCTTAAAGGCTGCTCCCAAAGACCCAAAACATCGGTCATCCACGGAAGACAGGGGATGAAGTACACAGCTGAGGAAAAAGCCGAAGCAATAGCGGAGTCTCTGCAGGACCAATTCACGGCAAACCTCGAGCCTCAAGACGAGGAATTTTCAACACTGACCAGAGAAGCGGTGAATATATTCTTTGAGGAACCGATCGAAGAACTACCACATCCAGTATCCAGACCTGAGGTTGAAGAGAACATACGAAAACTGAAAAAGAGGAAATCCCCGGGAGCAGACAAGATCTCGAACGAGATGATCTGCCAAGCCCCCGCTATAGTCATCACCATCTTGACGGCCATTTTCTCCGCAGCGTTGGGGTGGGGCTACTTTCCAACATGTTGGAAAGTAGCGGACGTTATCTCCATTCCGAAACCGGGAAAGGACCCCAAGTTCGCACAAAACCGGAGGCCAATCAGCCTGCTTAGCAGCCTCGGGAAGTTATACGAGAAGATCATACTCGAGAGGCTTAAACTCTTCGCTCACCAACAACGCGTACTCCCCCCTTCACAGTTTGGTTTCCGGAGCCATCACTCCACGGTTCACCCCATCACCAGCCTCGTGGAAGAAACAACAGAGAACTTCAACAGGAAACAATATACACTTGCGGTCCTCATGGACGTGGAGAAGGCGTTTGACAAGGTCTGGCACACCGGCCTCCTACGGAAGATGATCTCCTTCAACTTCCCAAGATCATATATCCACACAATAAGGGACTTCCTCCGAGGCCGCTGTTTTGCGGTAAAAATGGAAGGCAAGAGATCATCCCGTCACAACATCAAAGCGGGAGTGCCACAAGGGTCCGCTCTGTCCCCATTCCTGTACAGTGTGTACGTAGCCGACGTCCCGACAGACCCTAAGGTTAGGGTAAGACTCTTCGCGGACGACACCCTTTTCTTCACTGCGCACAAAAACATTCGGTATGCTTACAACCATATGCAGAGGTACCTGGACAAGTTCAGCGACTGGCTAGAGAAGTGGCGAATCAAGGTGAACCCAACCAAATCCACGGCCATAAACATAACCAAAAGGAGGGCCCAGCCACAACACAACTTCAGAGTTTTGGGCGAAGCTATCCCCTACTCGAAAAAGCTCAGATACCTCGGCGTCACGATCGATTCCCGCCTAACTTGGAAAGCCCATGGGGAATCCACCAAAAAAAAGGCGTTGGGGATTTTCATCCGTAACTACTCGCTCTTCAAGAGCCATCACCTCAACATTAAGACGAAACTGATGCTATACAGAGCTCTAGTACTTCCCATACTCGTATACGCTAGCGAGGCGTGGAGCTACGCCTCTCCCACCGTGCTGAACCAGCTCCAAGTGGTCCAGAATAGGGTACTCCGAGGAATTCTTGGAGTCAATACAAGAACTAACAATGCGCGCATCCACGCAGAGACGGGCACCACTACTCTAAGAGACATATTCTTGAAAAGGGACGCGAGCTTCTACAAAAAGAACCTCCTGCTGGAGGAGAACCCTATAATCAGAAGCCTTGGGCAGTACGACCCCCACGAGCCCAGGCTATACAAAAAGCCGAGACTGGACTAGAACCCCACCCAAAGATCATCTTCACAAATTCACAATCACTTATTCATCCTTCATTCAGTGCATACATTAATCTTGATCACATTCTTTTACAGCCCTTCTAGAACTTACATACACAACCCTACACATAGGGCCTGACTACGCTTGTGTTCTCGATCACAGTGTACTAGGGCTCTATATAGATACTTCTCAACACAACACGCTCTCTAATTCACAACTCCCTACCCCCCACTCCATTTGCTTCCCACTATCAATAAATACTTTCACAAAAAGAGGTCATGGTCTGTGCCTACAGATCGGTACTCTTAGGTATTAACAAGCCACCTACCTTCTCTGAGGGTCGCTTCTGACACTCAGAGCTGGTAGCCAGGCAAACAAGAGAGCTGCGAATTGTCGGTATTTAACGACTGGGATAACCGCCTAGGTTCTCTACTAGCCAGAGGATAATACTGGCGCCGGGGGCGGCCCCAGATGGGAAATGGAAATGTATCCACCTCACTCCTAATCCCAAGAAAAGAAAATCCTACCCCAACAAGCAACTCTTTATAACCTCTGCCACCGCCGGACTCCACTGGGATAACCGCCTAGGTCAAACTTCTAGCCAGAGAATAACGCTGGCGCCACTGACGGCCCCAGATGGGGAATGGAAATGTAACCATCCGCGTCAAACCTATCCCCAAAAGTCAATTCAACCTTTCGATCCTTCCCGGAAATCGACTCACTAAATCACTCACAGCTCACCATCATACCTAGAGCACACCTCCCCACATCCCAAGAAAAGAAAATCCTCCCCAATTCCCGCGACCCAACGCAATCACTCCCTAAATCACTCACAACTCACCATCATACCTTAAACACACCTCCCCACATCCCAAGAAAAGAAAATCCTCCCAAATTCCAACGACCCAACACTATCACTCAAAACAAAAATTTCACCTTAAAGGGTCATTTACTAAAACACATATAATTCTTTTGCAGCTTGAAATTTACTAATACTTGTAATTCTCTTACAGCCTCATTTCATCTGTCTCATTTCATAGGTATCTAATTTCATTCGCGAGGTTAAGAGTCACGACATTGACTCGGTACTCAAACAACAAATCAGCCCTTTCACAGACAACCTGGCTTGGCATAACTGTCAAGTCAGATGTTCTATGTCGGGCAACAGCCGAACGGTATTTAACGAGAACGATGACTGGAACGAGAAACCAACGACATTCACAGTCTACCTCAAGGAGCGTTTCAACAAGGTCGTGTGTGTATGTTGTTTGAAACTGACGAGTAAAGTGCTTCAAAGGCCTTTTAAGGCTAGCGAAAGGTTTTTTTCTCCATGAATTAACAGATATTATATACCGAACAGTTTTTAAATTCATAAACTTTTTGATATTAACGAAACATCTTTAAGCTCTTTTAGGGCCAATAACGTCAAATAATATAACATCCTTTGTTTAGTTTTACGAATGATTGATTAGTGTCAACGCGAACGGTCAATGAACGGTCGAACGGCTGGTTGGTTTCAGAAACGTGTGAAAAGTTCTACATCTAAACTTGATAATTGAAAATATATGTCTACCAGATCAAACATAGAAGTCATGGAGTATGAAGATAACGGAGACACTTTGTCTGAGGAAACCCAGGATGGAAGCATGGATACGCCATGCACAAGGAAGGCAACAATCGGTGAACAGCCCGGACAGTCGCAAACCAAACAAGGTAATCAACATCATTCTGACCTAAATTATGAACCAGTCTCGTCTCTCAAAAACAAACACAGGGCCAAACCTGAAGTTGATGTTCCAGTGACGAAGGCTCTAAAGGTAAACAATCAGTTCTCCACACTGGCTAGTGGGCAATACTACAACACTCAACAGGGTGTTCTTATGGAGTCATCAGATGATACCCTGTGTGAAGGAACTGGATCAAAAAAAGATAAAGACACCCTCTATCGTGGTACCAAACGGGGTGGAGTATAACAACATTATTAAACTCCTAAATAGGAATCTAAAGGACGACTACAAACTGTACTGTATAGCGCAGGGCGTTAAAATTTCTACGAGTTTCCTTGGGGACTACTACTTACTGTTAAAGCTTCTCAATGAAAATTCCCTTGAGCACTACACCTATATGCTCCAGAAGGATAAGCCCTTAAAGCTTGTTATTAAGGGACTTCACTTCAGAATGTCTTGCGACGATATAAGCTTGGAGCTCACTGAAATGGGTTCCACTCCCAAAAATGTGAGACAGTTTACACGAAATCCACCCCACAAACTGCGAAACCTAGGTCCCTGCCAAACTTTGTCTGCACATTGGAAAAAACCCAGTCTGTTGCAAAGATTTACTAAGTCAGGGCCATAAACCACACAATTTTAAAGGTGGAAGAATACCGAAAATTGGCGAGCATGGTACTGTAGTGCCACCGATGCCAACGCTTTGGTCACATTGAAAATCATTGTTCCCAAACCCCACGATGTGTCAAGTGTCTAGGTGAACAGTTGACTACAGCCTGTTCCAAGAAAGATAGAACCACGCCAGCACGCTGCGCAAACTGTAAGGGTGAGCATGTGGTGAACTATAGAAACTGCTCCACCCAGCCAGGTCCCCCAGCGACATAGGTGAAATAGCATCCCAACGGAAAAGCATGCTCCCGTGTCTAAGCGGTTATCATACGCAGCAGCCGTAGGAAACCTCTCACAAAAATCTAGCGAGGGAAATTCTAATACAAATGAGGTTACTGAGCTAAGGAACCTCCTTCACATATTCAAAGATATACTTCTGTCAGTCCTTCTAGCACACCTTAAAAATACCTGGACAGATTAAATAATGCCCCCAACAAAACCACCAAGGCCCTAATTTTATTTGAAGCAGTCACTGAATTCTTCTGTGATGGCAAATAATCAAACACATCACCAAGGTGACTTTTTGAACATAATGTTCTGGAACGCCAATGGTATCCTACAGCAGGCTCATGAATTGGAACAGCTATTGGAAACATACAGAGTATATATCGCTCTCATTAGTGAGACGCTATTAACAGCAACAAAACGTTTGATTTTTTACAGGTACATTATGTACAGGACTAACAGACCTACCGGTCGGGGTGGGAGTACTGCCATCCTGGTTAAAAAAACGGAATCATTACCGCACAGTTATTACGGGTACGGTGAACAATGAAACACCTTCAATAATAGTTCCCATACCACGGAGCGAGATAATGTTTAGTGCTGTGTATAGGAACCCTTCGGTCCCGATCACAGCCGATTAGCTAAATACGCTTATGGCCAAGAAAAATTTCTTGATCGCTGGTGACCTTAATTGTAAACATACACTCTAGAACAGTCGCCTATCTAATCAAGCTTGCCGTACCCTAGCAGAACATGAAACCTTGAAAAACTATGTAGTTTTGGCATAGGAAGAACCCACTTTCTACCCCTACAGTGACAGAAATCTACCGGATGTGCTCGATGTGATACTTACAAAATTCAACCAACAGTCTGAAGACCTGAAAACTTTAAATGAACTGGACTCCGACCACATCCTGGCTTTCTATTGGCTCCCAACAATTACCAATCCTCGAAACTTTTTTCTTAGAAGACAGATTCCAAGCACTGACTGGCCCAAATACCAGGGCACTTTATACAGGGTTATACCGCTAGAATGGATGGTTGAATCGACAGAAGAGGTGGACAACTCGGTCGTACTCTTGACATCAACGCTGCTTGAGGCTCATCGGGAGTCAACGACCGACAAAACCCCGATAGTCATCCCAAAGAGGGAACATCCAGACCTGAACTTTTTGATAGCCCAGAAGAAGGAAGTGCGCCATAAATGCCAGACATTGAGACATCGAGCCGAATATAACCGATTAAGCGTCCAGGTTCACCGTAAAGAGAAACAGTTGAAACTAATCCGCTGGAACGAGTACATTTTGGAAACCGTCAACAGTAGTGATAGTGTGTGGAAGATTACCAAACAACTTAAAGAGGACAACTTGAAAACTAGAACTTCGGCTATTGTCGTGTTGAGCTCGACTGCTGAGGACGGGGAGATCGAGGTTCGAATCTCGGTCGGGTGAGCTGGGGGTGGTTTTTCCTAAATGGTTTTCCACTCTCTCTCAACGCAAATGTGGGTTCACTTCCTCTAAATCGACCTTCCCAATTCCTAATCCATTAACGTAATTAGTACTTAAGCGTATAACCCGAACGAGTAGTAATACGTGGTGCTAATATTATTAAACTTTGGCTATTTATGGATGTCATGGGATGACTTATACAGCCACAGTCACAGCAGATGTTATAGCTGAATCTTTGTAAGATTAATTCAAGGTGACCATCGAGCCCTAAGATGACACCTTCCCAAGAGAAGTGAAAGATGAGGTGAAACTTTATCTCGAGGAATCCATACCGGTGTTACCACCCCCGGTGTCTAGACATGAAGTTATTTGTTATATGTTACTAGGCATCTAAAAATGAAGGACACCTCAGGTGCGGACCTAATATCAACCTAATTGCGGTGCCATGCTCCTTATAAAGTCATTCTACTCCTGACTTCCATATTTTCTGCCGCATTAAAGTGGAGATACATTCTAGAAGTTTGGAAGGTTTTGGATGTAATATCTATTATGAAGCCTGGCAAATACTCCAAATTTCTGCAGAACTGGAGACCCATCAACTTACTCAGCTGTCTTGGTAAGGTGTATGAAAAAATAATTCTTGAAAGGCTAAAGCAGTTTTCCCAGGAAAATAGAATACTTCCTGATATAAATTTGGTTTCCGGAGCCACCACTCCACAGTACACCCCTTCACCAGTTTTGTGGAGGAGACAACAGATATCTTTAACAAGGATAAAATTACACTAACGGTTCTTATGGGCGTCGAAAAGGCCTTCGATAAGGTCTGGCATGCTGGACTCCTACGAAAGATGATTGACTTTAATTTCTCAAGGATGTACATTTACACGATAAGAAGCTTCTTCCACGGTCGTTACTTTAGAGTAAAAATGGACGGTAAGAGGTCATATCTACACAATATCAAAGCGGGAGTAACACAGCTATCTGCCCTATCACCGTTTTTGTACATCATATATGTTGCCGACATCCCTACAGATCCAAAAACAGTGTCAGGATATTTGCAGATGACATCCTATTTTTCAGCACACACAGGAGCATCAGGTACGGGTTTAAACACTTGAAAAGATTCCTGGACCAGTTCAGCAACTAGCTGGTAAAGTGGAAAATAAAGGTAAACTTTGCGAAGTCCACGGCTATCATGATATATAAAAGGAGGATCCAGCTACCGGACCTGTTTAGTGTCCTGGGTGAAGACATTCTCTTCTGTAACGAATTCAGATATCTCGTTGTCTTAATGGACTCCCAATTCAACTGGAAACCTCATGTCGAGAACTCGAGGAAAAGGGCTATGGGGGTCTTTGTCCAGAATTACAGAATGTTCAAGAGCCAGGTACTGAATACTAGAACAAAACCTTTCCTCTATATGAGTCTAGTTCTTCCTCTACTCGTCTACGACTGTGAAGCGTGGAGTTATGAGGCGCCAAATGTTTTGAGCCAGATTCATGTGGTCCAAAACAAGGTAATCAGGAGTCACCAGAAGAACCAATAATGCATTTATACACGTTAAGACTGGGAGCAAGATGCTAAGGGAGATTTATGAAGAACGAAACAGAAGTTTCTACACCAAAACCCGAGAGTTGGAGGAAAATGCAATAATTATAAACCTATGGCAGCACAAACCCTGACAAGGATGTACAAAATGCTGAGACTAATTTAAGCTGTCCCTTACCCAGCTCAATAAATTCCAAACCAGCCTGTTTTAGTTCTCTTTCCTTATTTCCTTATTTACTTCATCCACTCGACCCAATTTGACATTCGTCAATCAATTATTTTTCACAAATTCGCAATTATTTATCCATTCTTCATTGAGTGCATTGAGTGTGTAATATGAATCTGTGTTTTTTCTTTCAGGTAATCTATATCACACACACACACACACACACACACCAAATTACATATCGGGCCTGACTGCACTTGTGTCTACCATCACAGTGTACTAGGTCTAGGTCAAGATAATTCACAACATAATACTCTCTCCACTTCAAAACTCCTTCTTCCAACTCAACCTTCCTTCCACAACCAATAAACACGTTCACAAAAAGAGATTATGGTCTGTCACAACAGGTTTGTACTCTTAGGTATTAACAAGCCAACTAACTTCTCTGAGGGTCGCTTCTGACAGTCAGAGCCGGTATCCAGGTAAAAAAGGGAGAGCAAAAGAGTATTAACGACCACCACCCCCGAGAAGAGGGTGAACCTATGGTACCTATGGAACCTATGGTTGCCAATAATGACCTTGGTGATGCTGGTGGTTGCTTACCCATCCCCTTTAGTCAGTTTTGTTGTTCATACGCCCCTTAACCCTGCTTATGACTTTTTTTACTAGTAACACGTTCCCCTTCTGTTTCTTCTCGTTTGGTTTCATGTTTGGCAGTAGGATGGATAACACGGTCCGTGTTGAATTCCTTTATGTCTCGTAGAACGAGATGTGGGTCCCGGCATCGTACTTTCAAAATTTATTTAGACCTATATTAGTGGAGTTAAAAAGGGGAGGAAAGGATGAGTAGATCGTCGACACCATGATTTCTCACCATTCGAAACTACACCACTTAGTTGAATGAGTAATACTGTTCTACAATAACGAGATAGTCCAGTTAACACTATATTTGATTCTTTATTTTACACATATTTGCGGAGGCCTCATTACAGACAATGCACACTAAAACAAATTAATGCAGATTCCCCTGTTAAGAACACTAGACAAATTGGCCGTTTCATCTGGATCCCGAGTATATTTAATTCACCGAACATTATAGGCCTACTCGTGATTTTGGAAACACGATGGTTTCTTTGAATGGATTAAATCAAACATTGTACTCAGCCGATGGCCTCTAGTAGCCGAATTCAACTCACTTCATTTGAACCTTAAATATAATTCTAGCTATAAGATTAACAATCCTTAAGATCTAGGTTCACTCATATGGCCATGACTTATATTGTTGAAGGCCTTATCTCGATTCCTGGCATTAGTACACTAACGTCAATTCACATGAACGTTTAACTATCAACCTCTTCTGACTCCCGTCATTTTTAGACTGACCTGCTCCTTTAACTCAACAAAACTGACTTCAACTATCATCGGTGTCTTTTTACAGCAACTTTGTTCACCTGCTAAGGCACTTAACCACTTGTCACGTTCATGGTGGGCAACTACTTAATTCAATTTACCTGTTTCATCTAATTTACTAAGTTTCGGTATGATGAATCGTCACAAGGTTATTGACTAGATCAGCGATTCTTATCAGGGGGTCCACTGCCCTCTATGGGGCCTCGAAAAAATAATTTACAATGTTGTTTGCTTATTACTGAAGTCAATTATCTTAAATTCTACGTTTTGGAAGAAGGAATTCGATGATCGTAATCATGTAAGTACATTAGACTCTCGATTTTCCGGGGTAATGGAGGGGAAGCAATTATTATTATTAGCAACGTGTCTTACTACCCGTTCGGGTTATACGCACTTACGCTAATGTGAAATGGTAGGGTGATTGTGAGATGAAATGAAGGACCTACAGTTTAACGTGGAATCCGAACCACGGTGGAGGCCTGGCATTCCCCACATTCACAAGATGTCTTGTCAGAGGTGAAGGAAGGGTTTTGCAATCAGATAAATCTGTGCCGGGACCGAGGATTGAACCCCGGCCGCCAGCACAGAAGTCTGACAGCTTACCCCTAGACCACCAGGTCACCCATGAGGGGAAGCAAGGATAATACAAATAATCCCCATCTGTTTACCAACGCCATTCAATATTAAATATTTTATTGCCCTTGTTTCTACTTATTTGTGTGAAAGGGATTTTCCACAATGGTAAATATTAAAACAAAACCGTGAAATCGACCCCAAATCGACTCCTGCATGTGAATAGCATTTAGCAATACAAGTGAAACAAGAATATACAAAAAGTGGAAAATGTTCAACAACACAGGTCTTGTTAAATACATTTTTAGCAAAGTTAATTTTTGTATGTTATTATAATCAGTACAAAACCAGTATTTTGTAACACACAATTAAGATTAATATCTTAGTAAAAACTAGGGGGCCACGAAAATATTAAAAGATATTTAGAGGGCCGCGAGTAATAAAAGGTTAAGAGCTACAAGCTAGAGCATGTGTTTCTTGGGTAGCTGATTTCCAAGAGATTACGACGACGACGAAAGTGTCCAGAACTTAACCCACCAGTGGGGGGGGGGGAATTAAAGAACACGTTATTCAAATTACCCCCGTAGACTGAAAGAGCTACAGATCAACACTCGGAATGCAGTAGACGCCATATAAAATAATACGTTTACTTTTTTTTTCGATATTCTGAATCATCGTGTACATTAACATGTAAACCTTAATGACCAACATATTAAAAAACACTAATTTGCTAATAAACATGCATCATCCATGGGTTGCGTTTATTTATGAACTTACCGTATATCCTGAAAGTAATCAACAAGCATGATTAATAAATATAATTTATTTACCATTAGAATTATTGGAGTAATGTATTTCCAGCATAATGACCACCAAAAGCTGATTTTCTCCTTCACCATAAACTCCAGGTCCCGTACAAATTCATCCACTCCTGAAATCCACATTTAATATTCAAGATTAAAAACGTAAATCAAATATAACTTTTTATGTGGGTAAATTGGTAAATAATAAGTAGATCTAAGTTGGAATTGTTCTCTAAGCTATGTGTTGCTCAGTCATCATAATAGAGAATGTTTGCCAATCGAACTTTTTTTTTTAGAAACACCACATTATTTTACCATAGTTTTTCATAATATTTTTCAAAGGTTTCGAACTAAAAAATATCATAAGATGAATATTCGTAAATGGCATTGCATTATTAACATTACATTTTATTAATAGTGATATACGTGTACAATTAATATAAGTCTATTTGAAAACTTTATTTTAATCCTGAAACTCAATTTCTCGCAAAAAAAAAGACACGATTTAGTTATCCAAAGATACTTTATAATTTATTTATTTTTAGCACCGCGTCTATTACTATGTAATTACTTATATCTATCGAAGTGAAATTCTCTTACTGAATCATTGTAACAGCTTTAATAACTTTAATTTTCGGGTGTTTATAAGTGTGCTATAAAGAAATTATTTTCATGTATCTAGAATTAAAATTAAAGCTTAAAAACTGTAAAATTATAATAAAGTAACTTATATTCCTATCCAAATAATCTAAGAGATTTCCTAGTGAATTTTTCATAGTATTTGTAATAATTTTAGAAATTATAAGACCTGTTTCAAATTTATAAAAAATTGAATATTTCTTCTCCACAATAGAACATAATTTGCATTAGTTGATTTTCTTAATTTAGTAATTAATTTTTTTTTGCAGCTATCATAGGGTCAATTAATAATTTTATTTCACTCCACAGTAATTTATATCAAAATATCATTTAACCATTCCCTAGTATGTTTATCAATTTGAAAATCTAATTTTTATTATACTACTTTTGAACAAAAAAATATTTAAATTAATTACTTAAATAATACTGTAACTTTTCTCAGGACGATGTTTTTATCATGAACACCTGTAACTAAAGATAGTGGGATGTGTTACCCGAATGGGAGATCAAGTCTATGTGTACACACACACACACACACACATACACACACACACACACACACACATACATTCCATCACCCTTATAAATGCTCATACAATCTAATCTTTAACAAAAAGAGCCTTTTAAAAAATATGTATAAAAATTTAAGTCAACACTCATAATATTTTACCTTATTATTAGTCTTATTTCCATATGTATTGATAATGTCTATCAAAAGTGACAGCTGTAGATCACATGACTTGACTTATGAATACGTGAAAATAGATCTAGTACCTTTTCTTCCTGTCTTCCTATGACAACACGACTGCAAATACACATGTTGGCTACATATACGTTATGTTGTACATGTCGGGAGACCGAGCCAACTTACAAACTAAGGTAATAACAAACCTATTTATGACATGGAGTAATATATACAATATATCTGACTTGATCGTTTTCTACTCACCGTAAATCCAGCCCACTATTACAACTTCAACGATACAAATGAGAATAACGGATATGGATCCCGCGTACCAGTCAATCATACTCAGCACGTACATTCCACCCTGTTAGAAAACAAACACGTATTATGGCAGAGCCGTGCAGAAACTACGTGTTATTTCCCCACCATTGGTATAGGCCTAGCCTTAATGTTTTACTATATCATATTACAACCAAATGAGCAGCCACCAACAACAATATTAACTGAGTCTGACCCGGTGGGCAGCCAGGGGCTTAGCCTCGGGGTAGACTGTGACAATTAGTCCCCCCAAACCTTTTACCGGATAGTTAACATTTATAAATAGCAAACATTATAAGTTTAAAAACAATTACCAAAGTGATAAAACTGAAAAAAGTTCTTCTTGCATGGAGAACATATTTTTCTCCCTCTCATTTTCCCTTTTGAGTCTAACCATCCTTGGTGGGAATTTTTTTTCTCTCTAGTTGTTACCACTCCTTTTAGATTCTAGCCCCTTTACCCGTGATTCAGGAGTACCACTACCATCCCCGAGAAGAAGCTAGTCTCAATAAGTTGCTGTCAACGTGTTGAGGAGGATTGGGAAGTTGTCGATGAACAGGGGGATATGTGGTGCTTATGACTTGAGAAGATTACGAAGGTAACATGATAAAATAAGCCATACTAGGTCAAATATTCGATCGAATAAGATATTCACATTAAATATAAAACACCCCGTTTTTACTTTCTAGCTATCTAAAAGGTAGACAAAGTATGGTGATCGTAAAAAAATAATAATCTAACTCGAGATTTTGATAATTTTCGACGTTTCATGAACCCCCGAATCTGAAAAAGTTGTTTGTTCATTTCCGTCTGTCTGTCTGTACCTCGTAGTAGAGCCTAAACTATTTTAGCGATTGGGCTAAAACTTGGTATCTAGGGTTTTCATAGGGTTGCCTCAAGGGGTTTTTGGAATTGGATATCTAACCCAAAAATTGAGGGTAGTTTATTGAAGGGCAAAAATAGACGAAATCGGCTGTAACAATTTAGATTAAATCTAATTTATAATCATTGATCAATATTATAAACAAAATTGCTACTTTAATTTTTTCGGCAAAATTACTTTAAGGGTCCGGGCCTGATGCGTAAATTCTCATCTACTATCATATCTCCAAAACTATTTGAGATATGAAATTGCTTATGATTGCAGATATGTAGGTCTATTTATAAAAACATATTTTATTTGAAACATAATTTTATAAAACCAAGAATTTTCAAGCTAAACGCAAATGCATATATTTTTATTTCTTTGAAAACTAAAGTAAGGTATTTCGACTGTCAAAAAACCATAACCTGAAATGTTGATGGATGTCGACGTCTCATTACCCCCCCACCCCCCAACCATAAAAAATGGTTTTTGCAATGACGTCTGTCTCTGTGTCTGTTTAACCCTAAAATTAAGAGTAGTTTAATAAAGGGTGAAAAGAGAAGAAGTCGATTTATCAAAATAGGTTCTAAAGATTTTGATTAAAATTCATATCTAGATGTTGATTAAGATTATAATCAAAATGGTTATTTTCATTTTCCAATGAACATAGCTTTTAGGGTACTTTACAGAAGCGGAAATTTCCTTATTTGAGATACTAAATAACTTATCATAATTTTAGCACTATTAAAAATAAAAACTTTTATTTGAAATTTATCTTTATAAAACCAATAGTTTCGGAGGTATTGTAAAATATATTAATATAATTTTGTGAGCTTTAGTTGTACAGAGATACTACTTATGTCTTAACGCAATAATTCTCTAAAAACATAGGGTAAGTAGATAAGCAAGTCTATAAAAAAGTTTATGTTCTTTTTTCTTTAATCTCTTAGAGAAAATGTTTGTACAAAAATGATCTATATCATTTTAGACTCAATAGTTAATATTTACCTTTTTTATTGGTCTAAATTCAAACTGAGGAATCTAATAAAAATGAGATAACCATGAGATCTGCAACCACTAGTCTAATGTTAAAATTTTTAACCGGAAATACACATTTTAATACGAAGTATTGACCCATATTAACCCAATATAAATCCTATTCAAAATAAAATAAAAAATTAATATAAAATAATTAAAATTTAAATCTAGGAGTCAAAAAATGTTTAATATAGGTATAACGAAATTTTTGCTCGTGGCATATATATTACGAGTGTTGAGTAAATATTTCTATTTTTAAACATTGGAGTGAGAAAGTCCGTGTGGAGATCTATACCGTTTATTTTACTTAATTAGCTATGTCTACAAGAATAATTAGTGAAGTACAGCACATCAGGGACCCCAGAAACATGGTGAAGCAAGCAAGGTAATCTCGCAGGGTAATGGATGTTGCATACTTACGTTAGTTATGTAAATCAGTGACCCCAGAAACATGGTGAAGCAAACAAGGTAATCTAACAGGGTAGTGGATGTTGCATACTTACGTTAGTTATGTAAATCAGTGACCCCAGAAACATGGTGAAGCAAGCAAGGTAATCTCGCAGGGTAATGGATGTTGCATACTTACGTTAGCTATGTAAATCAGTGACCCCAGAAACATGGTGAACCAAGCAAGGTAATCTCGCAGGGTAGTGGAGGTTGCATACTTACGTTAGTTATGTAAATCAGTGACCCCAGAAACATGGTGAAGCAAGCAAGGTAATCTAACAGGGTAGTGGATGTTGCATACTTACGTTAGTTATGTAAATCAGTGACCCCAGAAACATGGTGAAGCAAACAAGGTTATCTCGCAGGGTAATGGATGTTGCATACTTACGTTAGTTACGTAAATCTGTGACCTCAGAAACATGGTGAAGCAAGCAAGGTAATCTAACAGTGTAGTGGATGTTGCATACTTACATTAGTTATGTAAATCAGTGACCCCAGAAACATGGTGAAGCAAGCAAGGTAATCTCGCAGTGTAGTGGATGTTGCATACTTACATTAGTTATGTAAATCAGCGACCCCAGAAACATGGTGAAGCAAGCCACAAACGTGACAAATGTTTTATGTTTTCTTAGTTGTGGAAATTCATCTGTTATACCTGTGACAATGGCTTCTATTTGAACAAACTGAAAAGATAAGCTAAATAAGATACAAAAACAACAGCAGTGGCGTGCCGTGAAGTGTTGTCAGAGTCATCAAAGCTTGTTAAATGGGTATTTGTGGTAGATTTTCACCCATACTGTCCCCATTTTATCAAAGATACATAGATTCTGCTCTACACTCCTCAAATTGGAATATAGTATCGTTGATACCTGATCAATGAGAACTTTCACATGAACTGACAACACTCCACGACACGAGACTACAAACATTTTAACGTAAAAATTATACTCGAGCGCCAGAATCGGACCAAGAAGCTTTATCTCCATACGCCAATGCTCTAACCACTAATATTTCTTGCAAAATAATAATATTACCTAACCACCGTGGAAAAATGTATCCTAGCAGGTGATTAGATGCATAAAGCCAAATATTACGATGCTAGATTTAAAGAGTAGCTTTCAATTAAATATGCTATAAGCTAATCATTGTATTATTTGGCTATTAATTAATGTAATTATATTTGACAGAATAACTAATTTGAGGAAGTTTAGCTTTGCACTAGGCAGTCGACATATGATATTGTTAGACTTTAAAAATCCAATTTGTCAACGTAGACATGCTTTCACTGGAAGGAGTTTATTTAAAAGAACCGTATTTGTCTTAATAGCAACCGGGAACTCTAATTGTAGCTGTGGTGATAAGTAAAATTGTTAATATAAGCTGGGGTCTTGCGGTAGAGTGTGGGGTCGAGAGGCCAGTCTACGTTCAGTCAGTGCAGTGAAACGTTGTTATTATTCATTGTGTGATTTATCCGTGCCGACTGAAGTCGGGTAGTGTTAGTGA
>CABFVZ010004471.1:0-37828 GCA_902151445.1 Timema monikensis | reverse complement strand
TATATATATATTCACTACACCTTTGATCATCACGAAAAATTATTTAAATGTTCTCTACAAACTAAATAAACTAAATATTTTCAAAATAGAAATGTAGGCTTATTTTAAAATTACAAACATCATGCTGTGCCGAGCTAATGTGAATTAGCTCGCACAAGTGCGTGGCTTTGTACCCCTGTAAAGGAATATCATCTATTAATTAATTTAACTACTGCCTGTATTTCCCATGTTCAAGTCCGATGAAGGTAAGGTTCTTTGATCTTTATTATCGGGCCTTATTAAATTAGTTTAGAGTGCTAAATCCCCTTCCGAGAAAGAGTTCTAAGGTTTGATGTGCTAATGCCCTCTCCCCCCTCCCTCCCCCCCCCTTTAACTCTCATGGCTGGTTATGCATGCGCGGTCTTCCTGAGGTGTGAGTGGCTCAATTTTCTACTCCTTCTCTTCCCCTTGCTATAATCCCTGTCTGGGAGCGCCGGCTAGTTTTGTCTCATAGTTCTACATCAGTGTGTTAAGAGGCAGATACCTTTTCTTCAGACCTACTACAGTACGGTTGACTAATCCTTGTCGTGTATTGCTGCGCCGTAGGCTTGCCGTTGCTGGACGCTATGGCGTCCTGTGAAGTAGAGCCTCAAACCAGCCGGAGCTAGCCCCCGCCACAGGTGTTTTGCATACTCATTATCTTCGACTGCTGGTGCACTCCGTGCACATTCCACCTGTACTACAGCAGGTGCACTCCGTGCACATTCCACCTGCTCTACTGCTGGTGCACTCCGTGCACATCCCACCTACTCTACTGTTGATGCACTCTGAGCACATTCCACCTGTTCTACTGCTGGTGCATTTCTTGCTCATGTGCCTGCCATTTACGAGGATTAGGGTAGGGAACCTCAAGTTAATCCAACCGAGGAGTTTCATCCTTCTGATGGACTGGTTGAATTGCGCTCTTTTTGAGCCTCTACTTCGATGTCTAATGATTTACTGTAGTCAAAGCGTTGAACTTGGTATAGTAAAATGCTGTGTTCTAGTACAGCATGCAATTTAAGATTGGTCTCAAGCCAGGCTCCCTTGGGGTAGACAATAGGTCCTTTTAGATGTATTAGTTAGGCGTTTAGGTTGTTAAGGCTCCCTCTGAGCTGTTACGCTGTGTGATTTCTGTGAAGCTGTTGTGTACTCAATATAGTGGGCTTCACCCTTTCTTGTCAAGAGCCAGATAGGATTAAATATTTGGTCTAGATATATTATCTATAAGGCCATATCTCAATATTTATTGTAGGTTTATTTAAATGATGTGTGTGGCCTTATCAGTATTATAAGTGTATGTATATTTGTTTTCAGATAGTTACCTGTCATTCGTTGAGCTTTAGGTTAGCTGGATATTTAGTGATGCTGAAACTACATGCAGTCACCACGTATATTTATATAGGGTTGATAACGCTGTAGTGGTTAGCTAGTTAAGGAATTTACCTAATGGATCTAGTATGAGGACGAGTGCCTTCTGTCAACGGGAGAACCAGGACATAATTAATGGCCTAATTAGGCTGGCGGTGCCAGTGGTTGAATCCATTTTACTGTTAGCTGTTTAACTTTGTTGCTGCCTGATCATATGGACGTGCGACGTAGGCACGATACCTTAGTTGCTCGCGGTGTTCTCTTGTTTTCTATTTTGTAGGCGGGGTCCTTAAGCCACGTTCTAGCGGGCGTCAAAGCCGAATTAATGTACACCTTTCTTATATGTTTATAATGTAGTCAGTGTTGGGTAGCCACAAGTAATACAATGTATTCCCAATTGGGACATTTAAACATACTAATTGGTGGAATATGGTTATATCCCCAGGATGGTGGGCAGGACGTACTCGTCGTTTAACTGACACTGTCGGACTGCTCAGTTAAGAAATCTGATCCATGATTAATTGTGTATTCTAAGTGTAATGGGAGTTGTTCGTCCTTTCAGTCATTAAGCTATTAGACTACCAAAACCTTGTAAACACCCTTTAATCAACTAAAGCATTGTTTATTGTATATGCTTAGTAAAATTGTTACTTACCTCGCTATGTCTGCTCTGTCGATTTGCACCTCCCCCTCCCCCCCTTTATATTCCTATAAGGTAGGGTGCAATGCATTTTAAGTGATGAAAGGAGAAATGATTATTAAATAGGGAGTTATTTATGAAACAACGTGGATTTTAAATTAGCGCTTGCACAGAGTATTTATATAAATTACTTTAATTAATAACTTAACTCGTTTCAATTTTAATCCAATGCTATATTTTCAAATCTTTTCTTCCCGCCCCGATAAGTCGCGTGTTTCAATTGGCTGTGGAGGTAGCCTCGCTTCACAGGCCCTCGTTTAATCACGTTTCTATTGGCTGTGGAGGTAGCCTCGCTTCACAAGCCCTCGTTTAATCACGTTTCCTAACGATAAAATAGAGAATCAATTCTGTGAAGATAGCGTTCTTTCAAGTTAAGAACCGGAATACGAGATTCATTATGACAAGCGATGATTCTCGTGCAAACCCAATGAATGATAGCTTGAAAGAAAAGATCCGGAATCCCAGTGCTGGTACCCTCAACTCCAACTGCATGACTAGAATTGTAGTCATGTTCCCTGATTGATTCAAGTCAGTTTTAATGGGTTCTTAAGTTATTCCCACTGTCTCCTTAAGAAACGTGTAAATTTATATTGTCTTGTCATGTCATGGGTTCATTCCCTGCCTAAAATCAAAGTTCTGTATGCTATGTTTACTTAATCTATCCTTGTATAAACAATAAACCACAAGCCTCTTTCTATCTATTGTCTTACATATAATAAAATATAAAATTTAATGTCAACCTATTACTTTTTGTTTATTATGTTCAAATGTTCCGATAGATAACCAACCTTTTAATTATGAAACAGCAGTTATTGGATTCAAGAATTGAGCCTTGAGGTTTTGGCTCTAGAATTTAGAAAACTAACAAACATTTTCCTATTTGTTGAAAATAACCCTAATATGAAGATTATTTTTAACTGATATGTAATAAAATTACTAACAATATCCATTGTGTTGATATCAACCCTATAAAAAATGTAAATATTTTAACATTCTCATGTTGTAAAGTGATTAGAGAAATTTTCCTTCAGCTCTGAACAGTCTCTGTGGTACTCAATTTCCTGTGTTTATGTTAACCACTTAAATTCTTGCTAAGGCTTGCAAGTATCTTAATTTTGCATCGCTAATTAACTTTAGACAATTTATACGTTGTTTTTTTGCCTATCGAATCTCTAGTGTTTATCCTTTAAAATGAACTGATTGTGGAAAAATCGTTAGAATTATTTCCATTACTTATACAGTGTGGTTAAAAGTTTTTCATCCCAAAGTCCAAATTTGAGTAACAGTTTGCACCACAGGCCAAAGATATATTTAGTAGTCGCATAAACTTAATAACATAGGTTCCCAAACAACACTTAAAAATTATTTTTAATATCATATATAAATTGTATTTTTGTTTGGTAGAATCCTTCCAATTTTGTTATAGATAAGTTAAATTATTAATATGATATAAAAAAATATATGAAAATAATATTACACTTTCTTTTACCAAACAACTTAACATTACAAATGTACTTACAAAGATTTTTATTAATCAAGTAAATGCATAATAAGATGCAACCATGAGCTTTTCTAAATAAATAATGTTATTTGAATCACTATACCTTCTCCCAATATTTTTCTGGTAGATATAAAAGGAAATGAGAATTCAACAGTGTATAAGGTCATTATTGTATTTATATAAAGGGCAAATAACTTTGGTTTGTCTGCGCTTCTATTATATTGTAATGAACTTCAACAATATTGCATACAATATATTCACTAAATGTGTCACAAACCATCTAACATGATCTAATTATCTAATAAACCCGCCACAGTGGCATAGTTGGCTAATGCTATAGTTTTGTGTTGAGCTAGACTGCTGAGGGCAGGAAGATTAAGGTTCAAATCTCGGTCAGGTAAACTGGGGGTTGATTTTTCTAAATGGTTTTCCACTCTTTCTTCATACAAATGTGGGTTCACTTCTTCTAAATTTGACCTTCTCTATTCCTAACGCATTATCATAGTTAGTACTTAAGTGTATAACCTGAACATGTAGTATGACGCGGTGCTAAAAAAATAGTATAATACATTATTATTACTATGGTGGTTTGGTGTCAGTATGTTAGCTAGTTACAGTACCTGTAATCTGAGGTAGGAAAACATTCAGGTTTACAACTCCAGTATCAGTAAAAGAAAATTAAAACTGTTGATATCAAAATTATTTATTAGGCTTCACTGGCAAGGAACACAATCATCATGGTTTTAACACACAATATTTAAAATATACACATGATATTATGTTCTCTCTAATGATCAGTGTCGGAGCAGCTTGTATTATGTTCCGTCACACTTGGCACGGAGTGTATCATGGCCTGCCACTACAGACTGTGTAAAGTTTGTATCTTGATATTGTGCAAGTAAAAACACTAAAATAAACCATTCACTTTGGTGGCCACATGGTCACATAAAACAAACTAGACTGCTGATGATGAAGAGATCATGGTTTGAATCCCAGTCAAGTCTACCGAGGGTGGTCTTTCGTAAATGGTCTTTCCCTTTCTCCTTGCAAATGTGGGTACACTTGTTAATTCAAACTTCTTCATTCCAGACACACTGTAATCAGTATGTATGCATATAACTTGACCAGGTAGTAGACACAGTGCTAAACAAATATAAATAAGAAACCGACAGGATTGTGTATGCTTATAGCACACAAGTTGTACAGTAACAATGGTGATAAACATGGACCAACTAATTGTTTGTGTACCTGGCTATAAATAATGGTATGTGTGGATTTTTTATTAGTAAGTTCAAAATTTAATAATCTTTAGTTGAATTTACGAAACTACCCCCAAATTAGCATAAATGGATTAAAAATATACTCTGCTGAGTAGAGCGAAAATATTAGTTCCCTCTCCCTCATTTGGAGATACATTTAGCATCAACCTGTTAACCTGCTAGTTCCCCCCTTGCTCCACCTCATTAGAGGTCTGTAAGGTCAAGATGATGGATACGAAGTGTGTTAGATGAAAGATGTCCACATTTGGTACGTGTGTTTAGACAAGACGTCTGTTTCTAACGGGACATGGAACCAGCTAGAGTCACATTACCGATGTTTTGATTCGCCCATCACAATGATTTTAATAAGGTTCCAAATCATGTTAGTCCAGGGATGTATAGGTGGTTAAGTCTAGAAGACTCTCAGGTGGTGTGAATCTATACTGTGAAGCCTAGTAGACTCTCAGAAGGTGTAATAAGTTCAGATGGTGAATAACAGTCTCTCAGGTGGTGTAAGTCCAGATGGTGTAAGTTCAGATGGTGACTAACAAGTCTCTCAGGTGGTGTAAGTCCATGCAGTGAAGCGCAAACTCTCAGATGGTATTTCAATGCAGTGAAGCGCAGCTTCAGCGGAACTCTCCATGAGGATTTCTAACAGGCAGATCAACTTATCCCTGGCACAAAAGTTTGACGAATATAAATTATATCTTCACATCTAAGCAATAAATGAGCAGTTTATTTTTGTAACAAACATCAATAGACTCGTCCTTTTTAGAACTATTTTGCCCCCATTAATAACTTTGCATTTATGTCTAGGGATTTGGCCAAACATAAAATAGGGCTTCTTTACCCATGGATAAACTCTACTTTGTGGTAAATAGACAAGATGATACCAAACCCTCAAAAATTTAGTCGAGTAAATTCAACATTCAGATTATAAACCTATATGAGAATTAAGATATTAGGCTGAATATGTTAGCAATCCTTTTATTATTTAAGTCATTGATACTGGTAACCTTTTTTTTTTTATCCCACTGTCTTACTAACCATTCGGGATAGACGCCTATGTAGTCTACTATTTTACTATAATGTGTTAGGGATTATGGTTTTATTTAGGGGAAGTGCACTCACATTTGTGTGGAGTGAGAGTGGTAAACCATTAATGAAAAAAACACCCAATGGGCCCAACCGGGATCGAACCTCAATCCCCCCCGGTCATCAGCAGCCAATCTATTATGAGAGTGACGCCTTAGACCATGTGGCTGCCGAATCAGGTTAAACAACTACACTTAATTGACTCCTAGGACCCCTCTAATAATTCATAACCCCCTCCCCCCCTTTACTTGTGTGCAAGCTTATTTGAGTCTACAATAGAGAGTTATTAAAATAAAATGTAACTGCTGAACATTTATTGATTTGACAGGTTTTGTAAATCTTGCTCTCATAAAAATGCGGGGAATCCAATGATACTAAATTCATATTCATTCTAGGTGAAAAGGGAATTAGGATAAGGAAATATGTGTATATATATCTATGTGGAGCTTCAATTGTGCAATTTTACAAATTTTCAACTATATTAATTCCCTTATCACTTAGAATGAATTTGAATTTAGTATCATAATCTTCTTCAGTGACCACATTTCACTCTTTCACAACAGAAAAATTATTTGACAAAGGTTACCTGTAACTAATATTTTCTTTAAATGAAAATTCTCTTGCACATCCACTAACAATTTTACATCCAACAAGTCCACACAAGGGTACCTACATTATAACTGAATTATTAAATAATGTTTTATATATTAACTTATTAAAGTTGCTTTCCAGTCTAGCTTGCAACCTCACCTTCATTACGGTATTTACTCAGCCGACTTTATCTAACGTTTCTGCTGTTCCATTGGCTAATAAAATAGAATCATTGAGATTCTATTTTATTAGCCAATGGAACAGCAGAAACGTTAGATAAAGTCGGCTGAGTAAATACCGTATATTCATAAAATAAATTATTTGACTTTCACTGTATAAGATGACATCATATTGCAAACGATCATGGATTAAACAATGTGTTGGTATTGGATGTTTATGTTTGAACTTAGGTTTTATTGTAAAAATAAAATATTTTCAAATAAATATATTCATAGTATCATTGGATTTGCCATTTCCTTTTAAGAAAAGAGTACATATTAAATTTTTAATGAGTTGGTATCTTCAATAAAATACTGTATTGTATTATTCAATACAATACTTGGCCTACACATCATTCCTGATAAAATTAAGATTGGAGACTTTTTTTCAGGAAAGAATATTTTTATTAATTTATGTCAACAAAGGTTTGGGGTGAGGGTTACCTTCATAGTTCTCCATTCAAACCCCAGAGTTCTGGACAGCAATGTGAGTGCAGTGTCTACAACCTAAAACTTCAGGAAACTTGGCCTTGTCATCTGACAGCACCCGCACGCTTCCAGTTAAGCTTTTGTAGTGGGATACTTCACCCCGTGTCACATGTTTTGTGCCAACTAAATTGATATTTTCTTGACATAAGATACCGTTGACTGGTCAACAGGGTACAGGTCCCCACTAATAACCTAACAATCTAAAAATTGAAAAATTAAAGTTACTAACCTATTACAAAGTGATAGGAATAAATATGTAGACCCTACTGTGATGTTTTTTAAAGTCAAGGTTATTTTGGCCTAGGCCTGTATAGAATATTTTTGGTATTTTTAAGAAAACCACCAGTAATAAAATAAAGAGTTATCTTGCTTTCCATATAAATATAAATAAATATTAAACGTCAACCAAAATCCTAAAATCCCAATAGCTACTGTATGTCACAAAACAATCAATTAACCTAATTGGTTCAATTACATAATAAAAAACTATGGAATAAATATGTTGTCAGTAAATAATACAAGTCCTAATATAAAATAAACTTATATACTGATGCTAAATTAATCTTAAATAATACATTACAAAAACAAAAACTTATTAATATATGTGGTCCAACAATTTAAATTAGTTGTTCCCTCTTGAAAAACACAGTTATGAACCATGTTTTTGAAATTTGGTAACAATAAATAATATAACCTTTAAAAAAAAGTATATTTACAATTTGGTATTAACTTACCTGTAAGCTTCCTGTGGTATAAGACAGAAAGGTAGTTGACAGTTGTTGTAACTGAAGCAATTGTGTTTCGTTGTCTTTCAGGATTGTTAGTTTCCAACATAAGCACGCTATCTGGCCAAACAACTCCTTTGAAAATCAAAATCTTTAACGAAATTGTTCTGTCAGAATAAGCCTGAAAGGGATCCTGGAAATTCCTAACATGCCTCCATACAATCACAGCAACATGATTAGTCTCCTCTTCAAAATACTTGTCAATTATGACTAAAAACGTGACTTTTCAATAGTAAAGGAGTGCCATATTTCTTGACAACACAAAACAATAACAAAATGTATGACATCTCGATTGCTCATGTGCGCTGCACCAGAGTAGCGCTGGGTATAAGGGATAGGAGTAACGGAAAAGGCTGGTTAGTAACTACCGTCGGAGTTTCTCAAGAGTAGATCTTTATTTCTTGGGGGGAAAAATGGTCAACCGTGCACGCGCACTCATCCTAGCAAGCAAATCAACCATCCTTTGCCTTTTTCCCGTCTCCGCCTTTTCTCCTACATGTTATTGCATACAGGCCGAAGATTAGGGGTCTGTGAGCTTGGGTTTATTCATTCGAGTCAGACTCGAGCCGAATATTTCAAAAAGATCCCAAGTTTGTGTAGAGTTTGAGCTTATTCATAATTTTAAATTTTAAGAATAGATATTTATTTATTTTAAAAATAAAATGGTATGTTTAAAATATCACCAGTCAAAACCAACCTAAAATATTAATACCATCTCTTTAAAACTTGAGATTTTAAATATATATGAAAACAACACAATGTTCTTGAAATAAGAATGACACACTTTTTTATAAATAGTGAATACCTTTGAAAAATAGGTTTAAAAAACGGGTGTAATGGTTTTTTGTTAGAAATGTTATGAGGTAAATTGTAGACGTGAATGTCCGAATAAACAAAGTCACACTTTACTACATAAGACAATATAAATGAAAATAGCACACGACACTACATGACGGTCTTCGAGGTAACGAATATCCAGCAAGACTGGAACACCAAAGAGATAGCAGGTTGTGTGCGCATTCCTACCGTCCATGAATGTGGGTATGCGCATGCGCAGATGACGACACTAGTTGTGAACAAATGTTCTCAGTGTAGCCTGTGTGTTGTCGTTGCTCAGATCAAAGGAAACCTGACACTTCCTCTCGAATAACATCCTCATGTCATGGCAGCAATCCCAGCAGATTTTGTTGTAGCATTAGCCACAAGCTAGCCACAACCAAACCAAATACAACGGACTTACCCAAATACCGACACCATCAGCTGCTGGCTCGACTACACACACGAAAGGCCCATCGAATCACACAAACCTGAACAAGACGACTAGCCACGATATACTGAGGGCCGCGCCTATTCAAACGCTCAGCAACGACTCCCCTGAACAAAGATCTTCGGTTGGAAAGAAGAAACTCTTCGCCAGTGCCAAAGTTCCGCTTCCACTGCAGTCTAAACGCTCATAGAACATTCCCCTCCTTGTTTATGTTCTTTGGTCCCCCCTCCCCCGGTCATCCCATCGTTCCGTGTTCTGTGGACTGTGTTTTACCGTATAAAAGAGTGATCGTGTGAGTGAAGTGCCATTCTTGGACTGGCTTTGGTAATCGCTTGAGCAATCGAAGGCTTTGGAAGTTAATAATGTAAGAAAAATTCCTTTTCGGCGTAATCTTTTATTTTTCAAAATTCTCTTTCGGCACTTAGTAATTATTTCAAATATTAATGGACAAACTTTGAACTTTAACAAAAATGGAATATCTAATGATATTGTTTATAATAATATATCTTTTGCACTTGTATTTATTCCAAATATTTATGGACTTAAACTTTGAACTTTGCCCTTAGTATTTATGTTAAGTATTAATGGACTTAAGTTTTGAACTTTAACAAAAATGGAAAAACTAATGATATTGTTTATAAAAATATTTCTTTTGCCCTTATATTTATTTCAAATATAAATGGACTTAAATACTAAGCGCAAAGTTCAAAGTTTATGTCAAGTATTAATGGACTAAAGCTTTGGAGTTGAACAAAAGTAGAAGATCTGGTGATGACAATATTTTTAAGTACTAAATGTTTACTCCGAGTATAACGGACTTGTCGGTGACTTGGTGGTCTAGGGGTAAGGTGTCAGACTTCTGTGCTGGCGGCCGGGGTTCAATACTCGGTCCTGGCACAGATTTATCTGATTGCCAAACCCTTCCTTCTTGTGAATGTGGGGAATGCCAGGCCGCCACCGTGGTTCGGATTCCACGTTAAACTGTAGGTTCCTTCATTTCATCTCACAATCACCCTACCATTACACATTAGCGTAAGCGCGTATAGCCCGAACGGGTAGTAAGACGCGGTGCTAATAGTAATAATAATAATATAACGGACTTAAGCTTTGCACTCTAACTAGGAAGCATATATCTAGAAATGTTGTTTATGTTATTACTCCTTGTGAGTCTTATGGTTTATCTTTATCATATTGAACTTTAAAGTTATTAGATACCGTCTATAGAGAAGTTCTATTAATGTTTAACTTCAAATGTTCACTCATGAACTTAAAGTACCAGGCGCCATCAACGCATGTAAGAGGTCAGTGATAGCCGCCTTAACAACTACGTTATGATTGGTAATGTTAAGTGTTGGCAAATTAAATATGGATTTATCTAGCTAACGCCAACATAAGATATCTAATAATTTTAGGGTTAAGTATATTTTCCCTCTTTCTGGGACGGAGAAATGAGAGATTACTGGCATAAAATAATTGTAAATATTTTTGTGAGGAACATTGGCAATTAGGCTGAGGTTAAATTGAGGAGTAATTTATTGTTGTTTTTGCCTAACTACTATTTTTGTTAGCATGATTAGTGATGGTAATCACTTATACGTTTGGCGCCTTTCATATGATATTAAGATTGCAAAATATTGTATACCCTATTTTTTCTTGGGATTATTTATTTAAATTAATTGCAGTCCATATTTTTGAATATTTAATAAACCACTCTTGACGATAATATTTGTACTTACCCCTTTTTACGTCATCCTTAGGTATAATACGCTAGCTAAAGTGTTGTGTGATAATCGAATCAGAGGTATAGTTACGTTCTTGTTTATTGTTATATATTGTTGAGGTTGGCGGTGGGGACGAGTCCACAATAGTTCCTATTTGCGTGTGCTGGGTATTGTTTATATTTAGCCCAGCTTTTTCTGATATTCTTCACTCACCCAGCACACTCTTTCATTTTGCTGACTTATTATTATTTATTTATTTTGTATTTGAACCCTCTAAGTTAGGCGTTAGGGTAGAAATAGGGTTCATTGTGAACCAAGAATGCTTTGATCTTGGCAAAGCTTTGTTCAGAAAATCTTCTACTTGATTGCTCAGTCGATATGTGACTCACAGGGAAAGACTTATCCTGCAGCGTGTCCCTGACAAAATGGTAGTGGATGTCAATGTGTTTGCTCTTAGAGTGGAATATTGGGATCTCGGCCAGTCTCAGTGAGCTTTGGTTGTCACAATAGATTGCTAGATCTGCCAACTCGTCAAGGCCCAACTCACGGATAAAACGTTGGATATAAATAGGTGCGGCTTCTGAAGTGGACAGAGCCACCGTCCTTTGTTTCCTAGAGTCCCAAGAAATCGGGCTTCCATTGAACATGAATAAATAGCCTTTATAGCATCATATATCCTAAGTGCAATTACCCCAATCAGTGTCTACAAACCATTTAAGTTTTTCAGGATCTGTCCTGTAGGTTAGTCCGACACCGGATGTCCCCTTCAGGTACCTGAGAACCCGCTTGGTTGTCTTCCAATGACTTGCCCTAAAAACAATTGTTGAATTGACCCAGGTAGCTGACAACGAAAGCAATGGCAGGCCGGGTGCTAAGTGGAGATGTAAGCAAGAGCTTCTACCAGTTCACGATAAGGGAACTTCTTGCCTTCTTCAATTGGTCCCTGACTGCCCTTCAGTTTTGCACGTAGGTCGGTAGGAGTACTTACTGGCCTACAGTCGGTCATGTTAAAATGAGCAAGAAGTTCCCGTACATAACCTCGCTGTTGTAAAGAGCTGTACCCATCACCCTGGTCTATCTCAATGTCCAAACAACACTTCGCATAGCCAAGATCCTTTATCTCAAAATGCTTACCCAGCTCCAATTCTAGATTGGCGATTGTTTTTGGATTTTTAACCTTAATTAGAATATCGTCTACGTATGTCGCTATTAATGTCGCATCTTCCCCTGAACCGATTGGAACAAGCGTGGATCAGATTTTGTGGGAGTGGCGACAAGTTTCTCAAGGGTTTTATCCAGCTTGTTTTACCAACTCCTGTCCTCTTGGCGCAACCCATACATGGACTTCTTCAGAAGGCACACTTTGTTACCTTTACTGAATTTGTTCAACATGATCCTGGCCTTGTTGACGGTCGAGCTATTACTCTCGGAGTGTATAATACTCTGTAATACTTTCTCATAATTTTTCGGAGTTTCCATCTAGATTTCGTCTTCAAGTTTGCCTTTTAAGTAGGCTGTAGTGATGTCAAATTGTCTGACCCTCATGCCGAATCGCGCTGCCAGTGATAACATGGGGCGAATGGATCCGATTCGTGCCACGGGTGCAAAAGTCTCTGAAAAAATAAATGCCAGGTTGTTGATTGAATCCTTGCGCTACCAACCTTGCCTTATTCTCCTCAATCGTGCCATCGGGTTTTGATTTGTTGCACAATGCCATGCGGCATACGATGACTATTCCTTGTTCAGGTTGGTCGACCAGCTCCCATGTATTATTTTTTAGAATAGACTTCATCTCACTTATGATAGCTTGCAACCATTCTGAAGCATCAGGACCCATCATTGCCCGATTCATTGGTACTTCAGAGATGAAAGTTTTCTCGACCTCCTCGACAATTTCAGTTTGTTCAGGGACTCCGGAGTGATAAATCTTCCTCGACCTTTCCCTCGAGCCTGTCCTTACAGCCTTTGGTCAACCACTTCCTCCAGGCTGGTGTGGATTTTGAGTTTCAATATAGTAGTTGTCGTCATCCACTTCACAAGGAGTGTCGTGTTCGACATCCACAACTTCGATGGGTACGAGCAGCTTTGCGTCAGGATCGAAGCCATGAAAGTCCTGTTTTTGTTCCGAGTCATCTGAGGCCGACATCAAATTTTCTTCCTCTTGTGGAGGATTTTGTTCAATGTCCATGTCACATCAATCATGCCTTTAGGAGTCATCTGTTGGAGTTTCTAACCGTCATTATCAGTATCACCGGTGTCCTTGAGCTCGTCTTCTACGAATTTTACATCACAACTATAATTTACCTTCCTCTTTTCCAACGAGCAAACGCAGAAGGCTTTGGATTCCTCCAAGTATCTTAGGAAAATTCCCTCCTGACCCCGTTGCTTTCAGCTACACCGTTCTGTTCCGGATTATGAAGAACAGTCAGTTTTGGGGTGATCCCTTGATTCAAGTATTGACCAAACTCTAGGCTTTTAAACTCTCCACCATTATCAGATTGTAAGCACTTGGCCTCTTTGCCCTGCTTATTTTCTACGAGGGCTACGTACTCCACTGTCGCGTTGAAAATCTCAGCCTTTGACCTCAGGAACCTCACTTCACACCATCTCGTGGAGTCATCGATAAACTCGACGTAGTACTTTGCACCTCCTAGAGAACTTGTCCTCATTGCCCCGCATATGTCCATGTGGATGAGGTCCAATAATGGTGTTTTTCATTCAAACCTCTTAGGAGACGCGGTCCTCGACATTTTCCCATTCTAACATACATCACAGTTTAGTTTAGTCGTTTTTTTGGTGTGAGATGCACTCTGGTCACGACCTCTTTGCGTACAGCGTCTATGATGTCTCTCGTGCTCGCGTGTCAGTCTCTTCTGTGTAATAATTTGAGCAGAACTCTAACCGGTTTTTGAGGGGGCGATGTGATACGGGCGTCTTCTTTAAACTAGCACACGTAGTATAGACCCCCAATTCAGTCAGCATGTAGTTCGACTTGTCCGTTCGAGTTCACTACCTCCGCGCATTTTTCTTTAAAAACAACATCAAAGCCTTGGTCGGTAATTTTACTAACGCATTAGAGGTTAGTCCTCATATTTGGCACATGCGATGCGTCAGTCACTGTGACTTTTTTCTTTTTGTCCAATACATTGGCAGTAAACAGTAACGTTCCTTTTCCAATGATTTCCATCGACGAGTTGTTTGCAAGATTTAATGTACCGCACTTCTCGACGTTGATTTCGTGAAAATTGCCCAAATAGTGGCACAGATTAGTCGTAGCACCCTTATCGAGACACCATCTATGGTTTTGCACTGATATCTCGGGGGAATGAAACCACACGTTTCCAGTTTCTGATATTTTTTTTGTTTTTGCCATTCTACCCAACATTCAGACTTTTTGTGTCCTGGCTTTGTGCAAGTGTAACATCGCGCTTTATCTCCGGATTTTTGCAATTTGAAATCACCTTTGTTCTCACCCGGTTTCCTTTTTGAATAATTTTGTTTACCACTTCTTTTTATGAACATGCCATGGCTTTCGACGTTTCGCTGCGCATATTAATTTTTCGAGCATCATTTTTTTCAATGAAGACACCTTCTGGTGTTGGTAGCTCGTCACTCGACTCGATCGTGCACCTGAAATTTTTGAATGTCGAAGTTAAAATATACAGCAACATAAGCCAACTGATCTGGATGTATGTCAATGTCCATGTCACTTAACTTGTCGACGGTGTCAAAGAATTCGTTCAGGTGGTCGCATATGTCTCCACCGTTCACCATCTTGGGTAAAGTCAATCTCTTTAAAAGTGTTGCTTTACAGGTCGGATTTCTAGACTGATAAATTTCTTGCAACCTCGTCCGCATGGCATGTGACGTGTCACAGTTCCTTACCTGTTTAAGCTCGTTTGGAGATATTAACAAGATTATGTCCGATCTTGCCTTCTGATCTTTCCTTTTCCATTCTAGCACCTAGGCGGCATTTTCATTGTTATCACCCAGTTCTGGTTTTGTATTTGTGCCGATAACCAATTCCCACATGTCATTTTTCACTATCACGGCCTGCATTTGCAGTTTCCAGGTGTCGTAGTTTTGTCTTTTCATTTCATTATTAACTGCATCTAAATTAAATTGCCATTTTTATTAGGTAGATGCTCCTTCGTTGAAGGATGTGAGTTTGTTCTATTTTGAAGAATTACTTATTTTCTTATATTCACATTCAACCTTCTTGTCATGGTTACTAGCTAGTCCTAGGTGCTTTTTCACAAGATGTTCCCAGTTCAAGCAGTCTTAATTTAATTATTGTTGCCTATCCTTTACTATAAACAATGGAACATTGTGTATGTGTTATCCTCTAGCCTAATGTACTATCATTCACTGTCTTTAAATCTATATAAACCGTTTTTGTTCAAATTGTATATTTATCTCATGCTTAATCCATCCCATCCTTGATTAAATGTGTTTTGTAAATGTATTCGTCACTTCTTCAATTAGATAGGAGATACAAAGGCACAAACTGGTTGATCCGCCCCCAGATAATCGAGCATCTACTGTACTTAAAGAGTGTCGCGGTTAAAAAAAATCTTTTAATTTGTCATTAAGAAACTTTGACGCCAGAAATTCCTCCCACCTCCTAAAAAAATACTGGGTAGAGCAATACAATTACTCTTCAGCCTTATTGCACTTTTTTTAAGGTCTGGATCAGAAAGTAATTATTCCACTCTTGTGATGTGGTTTCAGTCATGAGTAGAGGAGTAGAAAGTAGACCAATTTAGTATTAGTATACATATAAATGTGCTACACTCAGTGGTGGCGGAACTTTATGTGTGTAGAGAAAGGGGTGGGAGAGTTAGCAAAAAAAAAAAAAAATTGAAAATCTTATCCACTAAGTCAAAGGGAGGTTAGGAGATCCTCCCCCTAGCAAGTGTTTGAAAACTGGATACCTCTAGAAGCTATTTGGGGCAGTCAAAAACTAGCCTTCACTAAAAGCTCTTTGGAGTAATCTTCCCAAATGAAGTTTTTAAGCTTTCGATAGCCTTAGAAGACATTTTGAGTGGTCCTGACCTGGACATTTTCTGAAAATTTGATTACTCAAAACACTATTTGACCTGATCTTTACCAAGAAACTTTTTTGAAAATTGGATGCCTCTAAAAGCTATTTGGAGTTTGATGCAACGCCTTCTTTTGGCTTAATATTGAAGAATATCTTAGGGGAGTGAATTAAAACTTTAGGGGTCACATTTATTAGGGGAGAAAAGGGGGAATTTTCCATCTAGGAAGAGCTATGATTAAATACAAATATTTTTTTACACTCACATTGATATTATCATACATTATTATTATTATTTTATTATTTTATAGGTGTTTATACTATCTATCAAAAGTGACAGTGTCAGTTGCAAGTCACAAGACTTCACACATAAACGTATTAAAATTAATTTAGTAAATTTGTCTTACTATTTGAATCTGAAGGTACATGTGCATGCTAAGCATCTCTTGATTAACTAGGCAAGACATGTGGACAACTGTGTTAAAGCTAAAAATGTCAAATAGTGAGATTCTAATGGAAATTCAATATTAAATCGAATTTATGAAAAATCATGTAGACTAGTTTCCTCACATATTTGAATAAAGGCTCTTAATATTTTTTAATTCCCGATGGAGGGAATAATTGAAGCACTTTAACTGTATGTTTTTTTTCCTATGCCCAAAATTCAAGCATAATTATCGATTTTCCTGATTTCCCAATAATTAATCACCCTGAGTTATTCTAACTATTACAGATATTATTATAATTCTAGAAATTACACTACAAGAAAATTCGTTTTATAGTTAAAAATAAACAACAAGTTATGAAAGTACTTACCAATAGAGCTTAGATCGCTCAACAAGAGCGTAAGACTCGCCATCACCAATGAAGTTTCCACATGAAGTACAGCAAAAGCATTCAGGGTGAAATTTGTGGTCTCCTGCTACCATTACAGGTCCTGTGATTATCTAAAAAAAATATATATATATAAATATTTATATTGAGACTAAATGCACAGTAAAGTTAAGATAATCAAAAGTTCTATGTGACATTTTTACTTGTGAGATACAGTGTATTCCGGTTAGTTGAGCCACTGGTTAATCGAGGCAGCTGTTTATTTGGGAAAAAATTTTAAGAACAGAAACAAAACTAGTATTTATCTTATAATTTTTCCGCTTATTTTGGCCAACTTTCTGGTTAAATGGGTAATATAGGTCATGAATGAACAACAAACTATGTATATATGGCACGCATGCTCAAAACAGGCCAAGTTTTATGGTCAGACCTAGTACGCTCCAATTGCGGAACTATGCTAAACACACAAGGACAACTAACTAGACAAGAATGGAATGGATCACATATGAGAATGTCCCAGTCCATTTAAGTTTAGGTAGGTGAGAAGATAAGTGAAAGAGAAAGAAAATGTATTGCAGCGGTTGTGAGTAGAGAAAGATTATCTTTCCAAGGTCACCCACATAAAACCAGCAAACATGGAAGTCAAAACTGGAGAAGAGTCAAGGGAAGCCAAAGCTGGAAAAAAGGCATGGGAAGCCAAAACTGAGAAGAAGAGTCAAGGGAAGTTAAAACTTGGAAAGTGTCAAAAGAAGTTAAAACTGGAGAATATTCCAGAGAAGTTAAAACTGGGAAAGTGTCAAAAGAAGTTAAAACTGGAGAATATTCCAGGGAAGCCAAAACTGGGGAAGATTCAATGGAAGTTAAAAATTAGTGATATTTAAGGAAAGCTAAAACCGGAGAAGAGAAGTATTATAAAATCAACTCTATGAAAAGTCAGAAGTTGATTCAAAAATAGTCTATATTAGTGCTTAGCTCAAAATGGAGAGCATTTCGGAAACCTCCTTCCAATTTAAAAAAAAAAAAAGTGTCTTTCTCAATAATTATTTTACAAATACACATAAACGGGAACAAACACAGGTGTGCAAGCACACAAACACTTGTACCTTCCCGAGCTATGTTTGAATAGGCCAAATTCTAATGCAGTGCCCGGTGCCAGCGACTCAGAAAATTGTGAGGCTCATTTCTTGGAATATGGAATAAAAAAAATAGGGAGTCTCATTTAAAAATCAACCTGACCTTAAAGTCACCCTAGCAATTCCATCCAAGGTCCTACCAGCCTTACCACCTTACTACCCCCTTAGAACTAAACAACTTTTGATAAAACATTTTTTTCTGCAATGTGTTGTTTTAGAGATGTTTTGGTGGAAAGTTTTCAAATGAACACCCGGTATATTTAAACTAAGAGTACAGTAAAATTTCTAGAATCAAAAGTTCTGAGATATTTTTTCTTTTTATATTACATAAAAAACAGTTTAAAACATGTAGTAATAATAATAGCTTAGCTTCATAAATCAATGCATTGCATTAACAAGAAATAAGTAGGCTTATTTGCACAATGTAGCTAATTAAACCAATATTAGAAATTAAGTACAATATTACATACGTGTCCACAATCTTGACAAGATTCTCCATATTTTGCCCAATAATCATCTTTGCAGAAAAGCAGCCCATCTTTTTCAAAGTACCAATTTGATAGAGCAGCATCACAAGCAGAACACCTTAAAGAATTTATTTAATGAAAAATAATAATAAACATTAACATAACTATAAAAAAGATTTTGACAAATGACAAAAATTTAAGATCAATATTGGCAAAACCCGCTTCGGTGGCTACATGTTCTAAACCGCCAATCTCGCAATAAATTTGACTGATAATGATGCAGAGATTTTAGTTTGAATCCCTGTCAGGAGTACTGAAGGTGGTTTATCCAAATGGTTTTCCACTCTCAATCCATGTAAATTTGGGTATACTTATTCTAAATTCAGCCTTCCTAATCCTTAACACAATAGTGTAAGTAGTACATAGACTTATAAGCCAAATGAGTATTAAGACGCAGTGCTAAAAATAAAATTGACAAAAATTATGTTATATTTTATGTATTGGTAATGTTGAGTGAGAGCTATCAAGTGCTAGTTTTTAGTGCTAGTATATCTACTCTATGCTATGTCAATTCAACCAATATTTAGATGAAATGAAACTCACCATATTAGATTTTGATAAAATTTGGCACATAGTATCTTTAAATGATTTTGTGATCATATTTTAAATTTTAACCCAGTCTAATCAATAGTTTTCAAATTATGGAGGCCTAAATATAACCTAGGAATGCATGCATACATATATACATACAGATATACCGAATCACATTGTTCCCTTAAAATGTAGGTAAGAAGCTGTGAATGTAGCTTAAAACAAACTTCATATCTAATCCATCCTCACTTTCCTTACATATCTTTATGTTTGCATACTCCCTTCACATTCAACGATACCAAGTCATACATGCTCTTTTATTCTTCAAACTCATCTTTCTCCTTTCCACTAAATCATCTTGTTTCTTCTGCGAAACCCACATTTCACATCCAAAAAACAATGTTGGTGTTACACACTTTTATATACTTCCATTTTTGCCTCTTTCAATACTACTTAATTATTTGCAATGTGCCGGTTGAAGCAGACATTTGAATTTTTTTTTTTTTTTTCTATAATCACAGAATGACATAGAATTAAAATAAAATATTTGTTCTATTAAAAATATATCCTTATTATAAACAAACTATCACAAAGTAATGTAAAACTAGAATCATGTATTTATGTTTTGACTTTTTTCCGTAAGAGCAAGGGTGAAAGAGAGCTGCGACATCTATGTTAGAGGACATTTGTATGTTCAAGGTCAGTCGGAGTTGAGTTGTATGTTGGAGGGCCGTTGTGTCATGGAGCTTACAGGCTATGGACATGTTCGCTAAGAGTTGTATTGGAAATCAACCATTGTAGACAAGGTGTGTCAGCACAGTTTGGATACACTGTCAAATGTTGTAAAGACTGCACATCTGAATTAATAAATGAAGAGTGTGGTCGTGAAACTTTTGTTTTTTAATCAATAGCCAGTAAAGTATTATTTTATCAAAAGCATACATTGTAGGAGAGCGTGGTTAAATAACAAATATTTTGTCTGGTGGAGTTTTGACGGTATGCTATTAACACATTTTTAGTGTTAAAATAATTACCTCAATGATTTGATGATTACTTTCATAAACTATTTATTTACCAGTGAACTATTTATTCTAAATTATGAAGTACTTGCAGAATTATAAACAGCCAAAAAAAAAAATAATAATAAACAAGACTCAAATTATTTTCAACTCCACCTCAACTTATCAAAACCAGATACCCGATTCAATAAATACACAAGATTTTTAGGAAAAACATTGCGCCAAAAGGTAGATTACAACAGCAACTAAAGCCAGCCACATTAGGACCATTCAAGCATCCCTTTCAGCGTCAACATAATGAACTCATTCAAATTTCATCAGTAAGACTATCATTTAAAACAGTTATGATTAGGTGAAATGTTTAATTAATAAAGTACGGAACATCGAACAAAGTTTTTTTTCACATTCTAATTAGCTAAGAAATTGTGACTTTGAATGGTTAAATTTTTTAAATGTAATTTTAGAAATTATTTGGTTTGAGCAATATTTACTAAGCCTGAAATAACACAAATAACTGAAAGATTAATAAATAACTTATTTCAATTAAACTAGTAATTTGACCCCAATCACTTCTACCATTATTGTAGGGAAAACTCAATGGACATTATATTTTTAGGGGAGTCAATTTTGAAAAGCTTACCAAGTACAAATGTACTTAATTATGCAGAACAAATTATTACATTTAATAAAGTCGGGGGAGTACTATTCCTGAAGCCAGAAAAACTTTTAAAGAGAATATTCACTTTAAACCCATAAAAGTTGGATTTTGTTGTCATTTTGTTAGGCACTAATGACATATTAAGATGTAATTGCAATGTGAACCAAGGAGATATTTCCAGTCAGTAATTAAACAGTTTAAAGCTTTGTTTAGAACAGGCCGTGAGTATGTGGGTGTGACCATTTTTGTGATGCTGTCTCCCATAGTCAAACACAACCATTTTCCAACAGTATATTATCAAACTATATTGTTGACACTATAAATGTAACATTTATAACAGTCAATTATAAAAAGGTTGTTAATTTTAAGTTCAATTCTAGTTTTGTTAGTTTTAAGTTTAATTGTCTCAGAAGACAGAATACCTTTAGGGAATTTGTTTAAAATAACCTTGCCCAAACTGAATTCATTGTCATAATTTTGTTAGATGTCAATGATATGTGTAAACATAAGTGGAGTTGCAGACCAAGTTGAGTTTGCACAGTAGCGATTAAACAGTTTAAAGCTCTGATTAAGATGAGTTGTAAACATGTGCGCCTGGCGATTCTAGTGTGACGACCACCCATAATTGTATACAATAAATATTTCACATTAAACTACAAAGACATTGAATCGAATTATACTTTAATTTAAAAGCTAAACAGAACAATTAATAATTCATACAAACTCATATTTTCTCTTGATGATGATGATGATGATGATTGTATTTCATTGTACGAGAAATACTATCAAAGTAATGGCTATGCCGATTTATTGCACTTGAAGAAGGAAGGACTTAATGTGTTAGCAAATAAAATTTCCCTTGGGGTTGAGTCCCAATGTAATGGCCTTGTTTTGAGCCCATAACTTATTTAGAGTCATGAATAAAGTATATATTTTTGTTAATCTTTTACACTTAGAGAACCATAGGTAGATTTCCTTTCATACTTTAGCTATGAATGACCAAGCAATATTGAAGGATAGACTATTATTTTCATTAATATATTCTAGATTCGATTTAGTTGTTATTTATTTTAATATTCTTTAAGCCTATAAGTTAATTTCTAAAGCAAATTTAAATATAATAAGATTTGCATCAGCCTTTCTTTAATCGTTTGCATAGTGCGCCAATCCATCGGCGCGTCAAGTTATGGCTAAGACACTCTCACGGCCAATCCGTTGGTGCGCCAAGGTATTACTAAAAACACTCTCGGGGCCGATCCATCAACGCCAGCTAAATCTTGTATGTTAGTATAATAAAAAGTACTAGATGGGACCATAAGCCTTTATTCTAAATATTAAGCTTTAGTTCATATTTTCCTCAACAGAAAGAACTGTAGTGTCAACAAAAGGTAGTTTGTTTTTTTTGCACAAATGAATTTTTATTCTCAGTTGTTTACATCATGATGTGAATGTTTTTGACTCCTTTTTCTTTATTTTGATTCAAGTGTTTGCTGTTGATATTTGATTTTCTTACAAATAGTTATATATTCTTTATTGTTTTATTATTGTTTCCTTCGTAGTATTTTTTATTATAAGTTATATAGGCCTAAGTGTTAGTACAATATAATTTTTTTATATAACTAATCAATGGAGGGTCCAAGTTCTAGGCTAGATGACAGACATTTTAGATTATTTAGATACTATAGATGATAGTGAATTTATGGCTCAAAGTGATTCTGATTTATTTATTATTTAGGGCTATTTATTATTTATTTATGACACCAAACTTATATCAGATTTTAAAGAACTAAATTATTTTTCTTTCAGGAGGAGTGATAAAGACAAAAGGCAAAAATTTAATTGATTTTTTCACCTCTAAATTTTATGTTTTGATTAAAATTTCCAAATGTTCCAATCTTCAATATTTTTTTACGATTCATCTATTGTATATTGATAGATTACTTATTTTTTTCTAATTCTAAGGTTTAGAGCATAAGTGTGAATTTTTTCTTGTGTTAAATAGTTTTTTTTATGGTAGGAATTCACAAAAAAACAGGTAAATATGTAAGAAATGGTCTGAGTGTTTTAGACCGGAATCGTGAAAATATGCCAAGTGCAAAAGGCTTAAAGCATATTTATGTTTCGTTTTAAAGTTAACTGCTGAATCAGCCAGGTTTTAGTTTACAAATATTTAGACAAACAATAAGAAGTTAGCTTTCATAACTTCAGCCAATCAAGAGCTATCTTATGACTTGGTTCAATACCATGAGACAGGGAAATCCCAGAAAGAAACATGTAGTCTGATATTAGCAGCAGGAGAGCTTCTCCAGCTCTACTCCATGTTGGTTTGTCAAGTAGGCAAGTAGTATGTTGGTGTCAACTTTAAAAGTAAAAATAAATCTTTAGTAAATCTAAATGGATATTATGTGAAACAGTATTTCTGGAAATAAACTATCATAAGTATTACTCATAAACGTATAGCTTCATAAAATGTCACCAAACGATGGATTTGGATGTCATAAATTGCCGACCAACAGGGGTCATTACTGGATGTTATACCAGTTTTTATTTCTAATAATTTATTTCTTGTTTTGTTTAGTTTAAATTTACAACATGGAATACCCAGATCAAAGATGAATTACAATATTAATTGATAATACAAGGCATTAAACCTGAGAAAACGGTAGAGTCAATGAGATCCCAACTGGCTGGTAATTTTGACAAAGAACGGGACGAAGGTGAATCTGTGGTCTTACAAGAAAGGATTCCTGCCTTTTCAGAAGAGTACCCATTGTTATCAGAGAAACTCGAAAAACTGAAAACTTCGTTATCTAAATATGACAAACATTTCCTGCCATTAGAAAAAAATATATGGAGCACCTACATTCACTTAGAAGCTATACTCTACAAACTAGTAATCGACTCGCCTGATAAGAGGAGCGTATTTTCAAAAGTTGAAGAGGTTCTCAACGAATTAGAAATCCAAATGTGAGAAAGCTTCTTAAAAGTAAGCAAAGACACTACTGGGCATATTAATCTAGATGAATCCCTGGTAAAATGTGTGAATAATCCAAAACCTATATCAATTATGGAATTGCTCTAGGGCAACCAGGCTTTCATCATGTTGAACTTAGTAGTACAAAAATGGGACACTAAGTTCAGTAATCATTCTTACCCAATAGATTTTCTAGAACAGATTCAGGAGAAAAAGGAATGTTATTTGAACAACATGGAATGAATTTCTCCAATTATTTCGTCTTTGTTTCTTTTCCTCCAATTATCTAGAGCAGATCGAAAAGGAAATACTGAACCGGGTTCATCTTCTGGGAGAGTCAGTAATTGAATAGTTCACTCATATTCAGACAGTGATGCGCTGACGCAGAGAGTATTAAGACCTTCAGATCGTGGACCGCGTCTTTGGGAATCTTAAGACTTGATATAAAAATCAACATCAGGAGAGGTTAAGTCTTTTCTGTCACTCAGTTGTTGGAATCGGCTGTCCATTTTCAACAATGCCGTAGCCAAATAAAAGAGTAAGAACGAATTGTGCAAACCACTCGACAAAGTGAACCGAGCTCATGTTATAGGGGCGCAAGCAATCACCCACTTTAATAAAAGAAATCCAGTGACGCATGGCCCCAGTAAGGAATCTGGTTTTTGTCGGTTTTACACCGGTTTCAGAATATCCGGGTCACACTATCCTGGGAGTTAAGTATCAAAATACCATCTTGCATGGGAATGTAATGAGGAGATTTGTGGTAGGTCAGTGAGTTCAAGAAACCCAGAGGTTACGAGGCCATGACGCCAGAGGAGAGGGGCTGTTCTCGGACGCGAGAGGTGCTTCGCTCACCGTCTTTTGACCACCCCCCTCTGATCTCGTCTTAAGATCTCCCGCCTTGTTTCGCATTATATACAGTTAATAATAATAATTATTATTATTATTATTATTATTAGCACCGCGTCTTACTACCCGTTCGGGTTATACGCACTTACGCTAATGTGTGATGGTAGGGTGATTGTGAGATGAAATGAAGGACCTACAGTTTAACGTGGAATCCGAACCACGGTGGTGGCCTGGCATTCCCCACATTCACAAGATGTCTTGCCAGAGGTGAAGGAAGGGTTTGGCAATCAGATAAATCTTTGCCGGTACCGAGGATTGAACCCCGGCCGCCAGCATAGAAGTCTGACACCTTACCCCTAGACCGCCAGGTCACCCGTTAATAATAATAATAATAATAATATTTAGCACCGCGTCTTACTACCCGTTCAGGTTATACGCTTTAAGTACTAATTACGCTAATGGATTAGGAATTGGGAAGGTTAAATTAGATGAAATGAACCTGCATTTGCGTGGAGGGAGAGTAGAAAACCATTTAGAAAAAACCACCCCCAGTTCACCCGACCGAGATTCGAACCTCGATCTCCCCGTCCTCAGCAGTCGAGCTCAACACGACAAGTGCGTTAGCCAACCACGCCACCAAGGCGGGTTATATACAGTTAAAATTGACCCATTTCTTAGAGTGCTTTGTTGGACACAGGGTCCATTCATAATGTAATATCATGGGAGTGTAACCTTGTTACAACACGTAAAGAAGAGGATGGTTTGGCTTACCGCTTCTTCCCCAGTTGACTCGTCATGACAAGGCTCAACGCCACAACAACATCAAGCACAACTAATTTCAGACTGACCTGAGGGATCACAGTTCGCTACTCACCTCTGATTGTGCCTCACCCAAGAAAATAATAGACAGTTGATATGAGCAGGTTGGGTGTGCGCCGACAGCTGTGATTGGAAGATAATGGAACTATTGCTTGTCGCATGTTTGAATTATGCCTATACTGTGTGAGCATGTTCCAGAACAGTGCTACCCCCCTTAACCATCTACCCATTCTTGCTTCCTGTGCTTTGAGAACACATGACCCCAAGCATATGCATATAATGGCTGGACTCAGAAGTGACAGTAAACATTGAACTACGCTTGGTCTTGGATAGATTTAGCTTTGTTTATTTCTAAATTCTGGTTGGCATTTATCCTTCAAAACTACCGTCTGGACTGTTAAATTATAAATTGAATCTTTATTTATTTATACCAGGTCTCCTGAATTTCGCTTAAAGACTATGGCTAAACGTAATACTGTCGCATGGTTGGACCCAAAACATTTGTCTGATAGGGAAACTCTTTTATCCGCTTTACGGATGGGTTTACGTTTTAGAGCATCAACGTTTTAGGTCCTGTTAAATCAGGGGCCGCGAGTCGATGTGCTTATTCTTTTAACTCTAGTTGAAATGTTTAGCGTTAGTTTTCCTAACTATAACGAATGTTTCTATTTTCGTTGTATATTTATATTACGGCCATTTATGGCTGTTAAGGTAGTCTTTTATCTAGAACATTTTGTCTATAACTCTGATAAATTGAGAGTCTCCGATGGCGACTAGCTGATGTCCTTTTGATATTACCATAGTCTAAGGTTTACTATTGCCATCCTTCATTATTATTGTTATCTCCACCAGATTTGTGCGAAGGTCAATTTAACCGTAATTGTTTAAATTGTTTGTTTGGCCATTTATGAACTCGGGGAGGCGTCCCGTATTTTTGTTGTGTTATTATTACTCTTCGGCCATTGTGTATGGATACAGCGCCTAACGCTGGGCATGCCTCACTCTCTCATAGAGCTTTTTTTGTAATTTTGTNCAGTACTTGAAACCCTATTTTGACCAAATATTCCCCACACAAAAGCTCATGCAGAGTAATTTCTACTACCTGTTCTGGTTCTTCACAAACTATCCAGCTCTTTTTCCTAATATTTGCATGACTACTAGGAATGACACAACATTAAAACTAGAATACAATTTTATAATAAATTTAATTTTTTTAATACCGGTAGTTGTGTTTTAGTTACTGGTTGTGTTTTCCTTGTGTTTTTGACCAACAAAGTAAATACATTGTAAGCAGGGCCATACCGAGGGGGATGATGTTTGGGGGTTCAACTCTCCTCACCCCCACCTCCTCAAAATAATGGAAGTGACTTGCAGAATGCATTAAATTGTTTGATTATGTCGACAAGCAGAATGGATCATTATATAATTATTATTATTAGCACCGCGTCTTACTACCCGTTCGGGTTATACGCACTTACGCTAATGTGTAATGGTAGGGTGATTGTGAGATGAAATGAAGGACCTACAGTTTAACGTGGAATCCGAACCACGGTGGCGGCCTGGCATTCCCCACATTCACAAGATGTCTTGTCAGAGGTGAAGGAAGGGTTTGGTAATCAGATAAATCTGTGCCGGGACCGAGGATTGAACCCCGGCCGCCAGCACAGAAGTCTGACACCTTACCCCTAGACCACAAGGTCACCTAATAGATAGATATTGATGTGATGTGGAAAGAGAAAATAAAGTTGAGAAAAGGAAAATGGAAGGTCCAAAATCTTCTCAACACTGGCCCGAACAGGTCATATCTACTGGAAAGGAGGGCAGGAACATGGGTTATTTTAGTCTGGTATGTTGGGGTAGTTTTCTTAAGGTGTTGATTAGGGTTTGATTTTCAAATTGTGTTTGTTCATTAAGGACATTTTTGCTGTTAAGTAGTGCGGTTTGAATAAAAATGTTTTCAGCAGTGTTCATGGCAGTACCTTTAGAAGAGTTATAGAGTAGTTTCATGCAGTTTTCCATGGGGGTGGGTTGATGACCTGAGATTTTGAGAAGTTCAGAGAATTTAGATTTGTTCTTGTCATATTTGAAATCATTGATATGTTCAGAAAACCTAGTTGAAATTTTTCCACCACTTTGGCCAACGTATACACTATTGCATTGGCAAGTGAGATGATAGACGCCACTTTTCTGAAATTGACTAGTTGTAGTGAGATTGGAATTGTTGATATATTTCTTGACATTGTTGTTGGTACTATAAGCTATGTTAAGTTGAGTTTGTGTTTTTTGAAAATGTTGGAGATTTTGTAAATTTCATTTCCTGTGTAGTTGAACTTAATCCATTTGGTTTTATTGGTGGGTGTGGCATCGGAGGGAGTAAGGGTGGTAGTGCGTCTTAACTGGGCTTTTTGCTTCTGGAGGATATGGTACACAAGAGAATGAGAGTATCCATTATTAAAGGCAAGTTGTAATTCTTCATACTTAAAGGTATATGGAGTAGTCTGTATATGAGGCTGTTGAAAGCTGCTCTTTGTGAGAAGAGGGGTGGTTAGAGTCATTAGGAATGATTGTATCTGTGTGTGTGGGTTTTCTGAAAATTTTGTATTCGAAGTGGTTGTTCAAGTTTCTGGAAATTGAAATGTCAAGATAATTTATGCTATTGTTGATCTCATTTTCAATGGTAAATTTGAGGTTGGGATGAATTGTGTTGACAGTATGATTTAATTCATTCAAAGATGAATTGGGACGTTGTTCGTAAATTAACAAGATGTCATCAACATAACGGCAATAGAATTTGACGTCTAAAATGGTGTTAAGTTTATCAAGTATTTTATTATCGTAGTGTTGTAAGAATATTTCGGACATTAGAACTGAGATGGGAGAACTCATGACTAAGCCATCCTTTTGGGAGTAGTATTTATTGTTGAACTGGAAGTAATTTTGATCAGAAACGGTTTTAAGGATAGAAATGATCTGCTTGGTGTAATCAGAAGAAGCGTTATTATTTATCAAAATATTAGTGGCAATGTCTATGGTCTCATTCACAGGGACATTTGTGTATAGGTTGGAGATATCCAGAGATAAAAATTTAGATTGTTTGTTTGAGATATTTTTGAGTTTGTCGATCAGGTTGTAAGAACTTTTTACATTGAAGGAATATGGTAATTGTAAGTTATGTTGTAATATTTTGGCAAGGAATTTAGTGATCTTGTAAGCTGGGGCGTTCTGGTAGTTGACCAAAATTCACAAACCAAATATCCCTATACGACCTTTGGTAAACTACCAGAACGCTCTTTAGCTTTAGCTTTCTGAGCTATATTACCATCATAATTATTATTACTATGGTTATTGGTTTTTATAGGCCCATTGACACAATGAGGTCAATAGGGCTATAAACAATATTACAAAGTAAAATTTCCATAGGGAAAAGAAATAAGATATATATCACTGCCAAAATCTGCAGATGGAAACACGAAAATAAAATAACATAAACAAATAATAAAATTTGTATTGAAAATGTTAAAAATAAATTTCAATATGAGAAAGTCCATATGAAACACCCCATAGGAGTGAGACTCAAAGATCATAACTGTTAAAAAAACCTCAAGGTGTATACACTACGTTAAAAAGACAAAACACATATATAAAATAAAAACATCATAAAAGTGGTAAAACTAATCTCAATATGAGATACTATCCAAGTGAGCCCCTCTATAAAAGTGAACTCAAATGTAATTTAAATAATTCGTCTGGCATATAAAATGAAGTAAACACATTATGACTCCATCCGCACTGTCGCGTTACCAAAACTGAAAGTCACCTTTAAAATCAAGAGCCAGGTGATAGGAGCATACTTGCCACACTCCACCAAAGGGGAGCTTCGCAAAGTTCACACACACAGGACGTGGATCCCCTCTCAATAAAAATCCATGGTTCAGAAACTTTCCAAGCTAAAAATAAATAAATCATTGACATATGAAAATTTAGCAAAAACTTTTTAAAACTTTAGTAGGTTAAACTCCCTATTATAACTCTATACATTTATCTTTATTTTGCTTATTGATGGAGGTTAAGCCATTATGAGATAATTTCATTCCTGACTGCATAAACATTGCAGAACATGAGTCAACAATAACATCAACAGTCAACCTGTTGCACCACGAACTTTCCTAACTCAGTCACTTCTCTGGTCTTCAATTGAAGATTTGTATTATTTGAGCTAAATTTACTGTAATACCAGTTAAAAGTTGTTTTTTATAGTATTACCTTTACCATAGAACAAGAATTTGAAAAGTGTAGTGTTGACCCATTTATGAATTCAGTTTCATAAAACAAGAAATGAGAAGATAATGGTTTCTTTTTTTTTATAGCACCGCGTCTTAACTGCCCGTTCAGGTTATATGCTGACAATGGTGCTATCTTCTCAACTCTTTGATTAGTAAATGTAGACCAATTTAAGATTAAATGATTAAATGGGTGGTTGGGGGGACCAATCACTACTAAATAAAAATGTATGCAGAGTCAATTTATTAATTATTTATATAACAGATTAATATAAAAATATTAGCTGACAGGAGGGCAGCAATAGATTAAATCAGAAAAGTACCATAGATCAACATAAATCATGAAAATATACTAAAGAACTTGGGAAGCAAGTTCTTGTACTATATTACAAAATAAATAATGATATCAAGCCAAATTCTCACAGGGAAAATTTTAGAGAATTTAGTGTCATTCTTAGCTACAACATTTTAATAATAGTGAGAGACAATAATAAAATCAAAGAATAGTTTGACTAAATTATGTGATGACATCCTAGACCCACCATGTGCCCATTTCACTGTGTCCATTCCAAAATGACTAACACATCCGGCAACCTGCGATGTGTATGTGGGGTCACAACATAGTGCACGATTCGACTGTCTAGGCCAACACCAAGTTGAGACTGTTGTCACCATGAATGCCTAGTGGTGTGCCCGGTGCTAAAACATTCAACCCCCGACCAGAAAGAACAAGATGCCTAGACTAGGCCTTTCCAGGCCCATATTGTCGCATACTCCCCTCTCGCCTACTACCTCCTTTTCTCCTAATTTCTGTTTTGTTTGTACTCCCCTACCTTTCCCCTCTCTGAGGAAATGTACCAGATATATATCGCCTGGAGGTCTAAGGAAACTTTACTCTTGGTGGGGTATTTGTCGAGGACATTTCTACGTCTCTTTAAAATGTAAGAACATCAATTTATTTTTTCAGCAGCTTGTAATTCAAAATTCTCATTTGGCTTTAAGCTTTCAGTATGTTGTCAAAACCTTATGATATTGACTCTTTTTCTATTCAACTATGGGATATTATTCATTTAAATAATTCAAAGACTTATGAAATTTGACTTAAATAATTCAAAGTCCCTATGACTGATGAAGTTTAACTTATATAATTGATGTGGATGGAAGTTATATGGCTCAACAGTGCGCGAAATGGTGAATTTTAACAACCGGAATGGTAACAACAACCAACAATTCCTTAATCTATTTTACAGTATGAAACTATTGCATTGTCTATACACACTTCAAAAAGTTAAATGCCAAGCCATGCCAGTTTAATTGAATTTCAGTAAAATGAATATCACATTGCAGTTTACTATACTAATATAATTCATTGATGATTACAATTAATCAACATCAATTTATATTGAAACAAAAAATACACTGCTACAGTATAACGATAATCAATATTTCAGTATGTAGGTAGACACTAATCTTAAAACCATATAATCTTCATTATTAATTTAAATAATTTATAATTAAGTTCAAAACTAATTATTTTCAGCATAAGAATAAAATAATTTACATCATGTTGACATTAAAATATAAACATTATAGTTGACATTAAAATATAAACATTATAGTATATCACAGTACACAGCAAGAAAAATCACTACAAAAATTTAACCAAAAAACACTCGATTATATTGTCTCAGTTATTTATATATTCTATGTAACTAAACAACAGTTTTAAAAGATTAATCAGATTACATAAGAACGGGGGAAATTATATAAAAATCACAATTGAACAACATTGAACCAATTTTGGTAGTATTACCTGAGTGGTAGAATTTCATATATATTTGCATATTTCAGGCATCACTTAGGTCTGTCTATATTGGAACTTTAATTTGCATGTAAGTTCTGACTCAACTGATCATCCTCAGTTTTTATAAAATACACTTAGCATTTATATAGATTTAACCGCCGACAAACGGACAACATTTGTAATTTTTCATTTCAAACAATATAATAAATATTTTGAACAAAATATGTTTAGTTATAAAACTTATGCGACAAGGAAATACTGTAGCTAACTTGAGTAGATAAATAAGATTTTATGTGAAACATAAATTATGAAATGAAATATTTACTTAAGAAAAAGGTGTATTTTATTTTCTGCTGGTTCAATTGTGACACAGAGCTCAAAATTTAAATAGGTAACTATTGTATTCACACTATAAAATACAATATGAAACTGAAGGTGGAAATCTTCAACCTACAAAAAGAAACAGCAAATGCCCTTTTCAAAAATAATCCCCATAATAGAGGCTAATAAAGGGAAGGTGAAAGATTAACATCTCTAAAATATTTGTGTTGAAGTCATTGTCTTGTTAAAGGAATCGTCGGCTCTGTTGAGAAGCAAATTCTTGGAAACCCAATGTAATACAAAATACAATGCATTATAAAGAAGCGTAGTAGCAGATAGGTCTGTTCAAAATCCAATACACTATACAGACACGTAGTAGTAGGATCTGGGTTCGTTCAGATGACAATAGAGATCATTTTGGAAAACAATAGGAAGAACGAAGACGAAGACGTAGCGTTCTAGTGTCCAGGCGGAACACTTTAAACTTGTGTTCTAACAACCAGAACAATGTTCCGGCCCAATTCGAGCACTATGGCTCATGGTATATTTTGTTATGTGTTGGAAGTCCCTTTAAGAAAATAAGGGTAGAATTGTTTGAGATTTACTAAAGTCTTCATTACTAATGAAGTATAACTTAAATAACTGACATGAGTAGAAGTTATTTGGTTCATGGTATATTATGTTATCTGTTTAAACCTTTTCTTTTATTTTCCGTAGACATATGTTTACAAGTCAGAAGGACTTATCCTTCTGACTTGTAAAAAGGGAAATATTAAAGCTTGTTTCAAGTACATCAGACTTTGGAAAACAGAGGTATTTACCTTTGTTTAAAGTCCTTTGGACTTTTCATAATATGAACTAGGAGACATGGTTAAAGCCAAATTTGTTTAAATAATATTTATCAATAAAACTTACTAGTTTGTCCGTTTAGACCAAAATAGTGAATTTGATTACCAATGCTGACCACTAGAGATAATATTGTTAAATATATAGTTATGCCCTTAGTATACATTAATTTATGTTACATTTTGTTACTACATATCCTTTATGATACATTAAAAAAATATTTATCTATCAATGTCATGTTTGTTGGTTTCAACTTCATTGCAACTAAGTTTACATATACCTTCCTGGGAATATCGTTGATAACCTTTTGTTTGTACATTCAATATTTTGTCTATCCTTTTTACTTTCTCACTATCTTACAGGTAGAGAAAGTATTGTGATCATCAAACAATCGTAATTAAGATTTTGATGAATCTTGATGTTTCATGACCCCCCCCGAATCCATAAAAGTGGTTTTTGACTTTCCGTCTGTCTGTCTGTACCTCCAACTAGAACCTAAACTATTTTACCGATCAGGCTAAAACTAGGTATCTATGGTTTTAATAGAGTTGCCCTGAGGAGTTTTTGGAATTGGATATCCAACCCTAAAATTAAGGGTAGTTTACTGAAAGGCAAAAAGAGAAAAAAAATCGATTTTCTCAAAATCGGCTTAAAAGATTTTCAATAAATTTCATTTTGAAATATTTATACATATTCCAAATAAAATGGCTTCTCTCAATATTTCAGCTCTGGTCTGATGCATAAATTATCTTTTTTTTATAATATCTCCTAAACTATTTGAGATATGAAATTATTTATTGTTACAAATATGTAGGTCTCTTTATAATACAAATATTTTATAAGAAGCATATTTTTATAAAACCAATAACTTTCAAGTCATATATAAATACACATATGTTTTAACATTTCAAACACAAAAGGTAAAAGTATTGCGACCGCAAAAGAAAATCTAACCTGAAATATTGATGGATGTCGATGTCTAAAGACCCCCAAACCCTAAAAAGTTGTCTTTGCAATGACATCTGTCTTGTGTGTCTGTTGAAACTTAAAATTAAGAGTAGTTTAAGAAAGGGCGAAAAGAGAAAAAATATAGATTTTCTCAAAATTGACTAACGATTTTGATTAAATTTCTTATCTAGGTGTTGATTAAGATTATAAATAAACTGGATATTTTCATGTTACCATGAAAATGAATTTTAGGGTACTTTACAGAAGCAGAAACTTCCGTATCTCCGCAACTATTTGAGATACTAAATAACTTATCATTGCAAAATTGTAGTACTATTAAAGATAAACATATTTTATATGAAATATATTTTTATAAAGCCAACCATTTCTGAGATATTGGCAAATATATTAATACAATTCTCTGAGCTTTAGTTGTAAAAAGATACTATTAAATTTTAACGCAATAATTCTCCAATGCCATAGAGTAAGTAAATATAAGTAAGTCTCTAAAAGTTTAAGTTGTTTTTCCTTAAACCTCTTTGGAAAAATGTTTGTACAGCAATGATCTACATCCATTTTAGACTCAATAGTCAATTATTTACATTTTTTATTGGTCAAAATCTATAAATGAGGAATTTAATAGAAATGCGATGGCATGAAGATTTGCAACACCTAATAAAATGTCAACAATTTTAACCAGAATTTGAAATTTTAATACGAAGTTTTGACCCTTGTGGACCCAACATGGATCTTTTTTATCGGTCTAAACATACAAATGAGGGCATTAATTCTTTAAAAACAAAATTATAAAATATAAAACCCGAGTCTCAAAAAAAAAAGTTTTACATAAGTATAGTGCAATTTATTTTTGGGTTTGCTAGTGTATATTATTTCGTTTCATATATATTACGAGTTTAGAGTAAATATCTCAATTTTCAAACAATAGAGCGAGAAAGTCCGTGCGAAGTTACGTACCATTTATTTTAACTACAGCAATGGTACAGATTGGATGGCATGGAAACATGAGTGAATAATTATTTGATAATATATTCAAAAGCATTGTCCTGTCAACTCAATGTATTTTATTCTCCTTTTATTTTAACTTAAAACTTTTGTATGCCAGCCTTGGTCCTGGTAGATAAAAAAGGGGATACAAGAACAACAAAAATGTATATTATAAGCCTTATCTTGACAAGTAGTTAACAAAGACTTAAATGGCCTTGGTATGTAAAAAGATACCCCCAAGGGGTCAAGTTTCGTAGACACATTTAGCACTTTACTTTAAGACATTTATGCTGTGCAAGAGTGAAAACAAAAGATTTATTATTATTATTATTATTATTATTAGCACCGCGTCTTACTACCCGTTCGGGTTATACGCAACAAAAGATTTAAAATTCACATTTTTATGATAGTGAATCTTTCTAATACACTAAAAATTATTAAATAAGTAATAAAAAAGCAAAAATGCTATATATTTGTTGTTCAAAAAAAAAATGTTTAATTTAACTTATGCAACTAAGTTCATGACCAAATATTAAATAATAGAGGTAAAAACCATAATTTTTTTTTTTCATGGGTATGCAGATAGTACAGCATAATGATGTGATAATATTTTAAGCATGCTTTATGTTATAGTTTCCTGTATATTAATTTTTATTTATAAATAAGGAAATTACCGGAAGATTTTTTTTAAATCTTTTACCACCTAACCTAATACTATAAAACTACAATGTATGTTGAAATTAAACTTTGTTCAAGTCATAACGAAATATATAGTGAGTGATCTATTTAACGTTTCTAATTCAATTATTAGGTGAGAAAAGAGACATGAATAACTTTCATGTTTACATAAATAAATTCAATTAGATCTGGCAATTCCATTGAGAACCAAATAGAGGTATCCTATTTTGAGTGACAGCTGCGGATGTGGGAAGAGGACTGGGAGAAGATGAGATCATTAGCAAAGGCAGGAATGTTCCTTCATCCAACTTTTCAAAAGTAGCTAAAAGATGTATTGCGGTGCAAATGGATAATTACATTATGTTCAAATATTTCAGATAATTTTTGTTGGTTACCTGTATAAAATGTGAATATTGAGCTTTTTATTGTTTCAAGCGCTTGTTCACATGGTTTTATTTATATTTTACTTAGAGAGTTGCGTTTAATATTGATTTAAATATAATCTTTATATTGATCAATTTTAAGTGAATTTCTAACACATAAAAAGTCTTAAGTCCCGTCCTTTTACAAGCAGATTATTCAAAAGAAGCAAACAATCAAAAGATGTGAAGAAGAGATGTAGAGTCTGGAAATAAGCTAGAAACAAAGTTGATTCGCTTGAAAGCTATTTAGAAAACATTACAATGATTAATTTTTGTACTAAGTGTTTCTTTAGGTATATTTTGAACTATTTTATCTGTTTATTGTAAGCCTTCAGAAAAGTTCTTAAGCATGATGTGCCAAAATATGTTTGAGTGTTTTTTAACCCCTTGTATAACTACCCATTCGGGTTATATGCATACAATATGTTTATACATTAAATTTGGGCGTAGTGAGATTTAAAATGTAATTATGCTTACTTTTTATTAGTGTAAATGTAAATTATATAATTTGTAAGTATTACAATAGCGTATGTTATGGTTTAGTAGTGTATCACACTCCAAATTTGTATGTATACCAACTATACTACACGCTCGTCTAATATGGCTTAACGGGGATAAAGATATTGCTAAACGAACATTTTGTAATGGCATGAGATAACAATGATAGGTAATGTAGATGTCTAAAGGAATATTTTGTAATAGGATGATATAACAATGTGCACCAGCTCTTAAGTTACTTGAAACTACATGCCATATGGACTCAAGGAACCAGCCATAGTGCAAAAGTAGCAAGACAAAGAATTAGAAAAGGTTATACCCAGGGATATTTATTTGACCTACACCCAACTATACCAAGCCCAAGTACCAAGACCTAGTTACCTTAACCTTCAGTAAAATAGTGTATTTGACTATTGACATTGAGGGAGTCGGGATTTTGCTTAATATAAATTCAAAGAATGACATGAAGTTAACATTGACCTGAGGACCATTTTATTATCAAAGTATAAAATAAGACTCAAAGGTAAACAATGCAATTTTAAGTGATTGCGGACAATGCGCAATAGTAGATAAATTCAAGAATACTCGTCAGGAAGCAACATATGTATTTAAGTATACAAAACAATATTCAATGAAAGTGATCAATATGCATTTAGCTAAATTAGAGAATATTTATTGTTAGGAAACATTATAAGTAAAAATGTAGACAAACGTAAACAAAGTTGTTTATTGCGAACAATACGCAAATTATATTATAAGGAAAATACCTATCATCTACACAATTGGCTCAAATTATATTATAAGGAAAATACCTATCATCTACACAATTGGCTTGAACCGCTCAAAAGATAACTCTTAAGATTCGGATGGACATCTCAAGGTTTGGCAAAGCTCTACTCCAAGTAGTACCATGTACTACCACCTCACCGGAGCTGCGCTGCTGTAGCTTGGGCAGTAACAACACCAACCCCTCTCTCCCCTCCTATACTCTCCCTCCCTCTTTCGGAGTGTCCTTTATTCCTGGCCGCCACCACCACCACCCCTAATACTTTCAATTTTGTTTCTTGCTGCAAAACCAAAGAGAAGCTATCATGATGATGCTCTCCAAGACAGCGGTTAACAAACTACAGCCCGCGGGCTGCATGTGGCCCGCACGCAATTGTAAGACTTTTGTGATCTTACTAACAAGAATGTCAAATCAAAGAGATAATCAGTGCGTGTTTTTAAACATGTGAACAAGTGAGCAAGCTCGATTATAATGTTACGTGTGTAAGAACATAAGTTTGTGTTTACAGTAAGAGTGGATTCTATACTAGGTGTAAGCATGTGAGGACAACACTTTGTGCATATTCTCATCTTACAGACACAGGCTGTCAAACAAGCGTGTTCAGGAAAATACAGTAAGCATATATCTGCTTTAAAAGAAGAATGTTTAAAGGTGGTTTGCTGATTTTAAATCTTTGGAAGATCAATTCAATTTTTTGAGTTACCCCCTTAGTTTCAAAATTGAAGCAGCATCGAATAAGCTCCAGTTATAATTAATCAATCTTCAAGCAGACAATGCTCTGAAGGATACTTTTAAGAATATGAAACTAACTGAATTGTATGCATCACTTGTAGAGAAAA